>JAHNZQ020000172.1:2311919-2351286 GCA_019155205.2 Gracilaria vermiculophylla | reverse complement strand
TTTATCATAACCGAGATGTCTTTCGAGAGACTCGTCCAGAAATATTCCAAGCAGCGAACGCAGCAGATCATGCATTCTGCTCAAAGAAGCACCGCAAACGCAGAAATTTTCGGTAACAGCTACATTGGAAACTGCCAAAGTTCTATTCAAAAGGTAAAGCTACTGTGACTTGAATCCCCTATATGACCCTGATTCATCTGGCTAGCGTCTGCGAATGCCTTCCAACGCGCAATGAGGTAGTTTGATTCTTACGCCTTTGCCAAGAAGTCCGTATCTTTCATATATGTAAGTTTTGTATGCTATTTTCCGCATCTCGTTGGTTGCAACATAACCAGATGACTGTCCAGACCATGCCATACTGAAGTGCAACGCCCTTCTGGGGGATTTCTCACGACTTAGTCGGTACTTGCACTCCGAAGAGGTATGGTTATTTTATGATGATTAGCGTATTGGTTGGCCGCTGAGGTGCACGCCGGACTGCCGAGTCACACACGTGGGTACAGAAGGGGTGCATGGCATTACTGGACAAATTAGATATTTTACTCAGATAATTTTGGGCGGCGCGCCCCACTGTCAGGGTGGCGCGCCGACTATAGTATATATATCCCGCTACGGCGGCTGCCCAGTAAACCCTATGACGGCTCCAAGAGGTTTGTGGCTCTGAACTTTTCCGCCTCCGGCGTCACTCACCGCTGCTGCGTGGTAGCACCCGTTTGCACGGCAGTTCATCCCTCCCTCGAGACTTAGAAAGTGTCACAACAACTTGTATATATCCATTACCGACCTTTTCGTGTGCTCGACCCAGTATTGGGCCCTGTTTTTGTTGCTCTTTTCGTCCCGTGCCCACACACCGGTGGACACGCTGTCGCTCCGGGTACCTACCGTACCCTTCACTCAGGCTCGCTCGCGAGACTCCGTACCAATCACTCGTGGTTCCTGTCGCTCCATTGGAAAAATCTCATATTCAACACTCTAGGTAACCGCCTGAAGGGCTGCCCTCGATCTTACAAATCGGCTTCGCCGTGGCACTCCCAGAGTGGCTCTGTTTGCTTTGCTACCCTAGAAGGGGAAGATTCCGAACGTCTTCGTGGTGTTTTCCCGCCTTTGGCGTTGCACTACACATACAAACGCGGTGTACAACCGCCGGACCTATCTGCATCCAGTAGCAGGGCGTTCCGCCACAGCGAATGCAGGTAACGTCTTCATTGTGTACAGAAACTGATGTAATCTCTTCCGTTGGGTTTGTGTTTGTTGTTACTACCGAAAAGTTCTCGGCTTTTTGCGTCACACTCATTGAAACAGGAACGTGATTCGCTCTGCTTGCTGGCGGGCTATGCCCATTAGACCCGTTGGTACAATGACTACCTGTTTCCCGTGAAACCAATCCACACAAGTTTGCACTGGGCTGTACGTTTTGCCGGCCTTCCATATTCACAGCGAAACGGCATGCGGCCGAGCGGCAAGTATGGCGAGAAAAGCTTGCAGTGCGGAAGATTCGGAGTGACTGCGGTCTGCAGTGTGGGGTGCGGGGGCGACAATGAATGCGAAACAGGAACGGCGCAAACGAAGAGAGGCAACAGCGGAGAAGAGCCGAAGGAGCTGTGGCAAGAATGGAGTGGAAAACTTGACACACGGACGACGTGAAGCAAGTGTGATGAGGAGACGAAGCGGGATGAGTCGCGAGAGTGGTGGTGCAAAGTCAGTCATTTATGTGTTCAATCTTCATTGTAATGTGCACCGCCCTATTGCTCGTCGTACAAATGGCCCCATTTGATTCGGCTGCTCTTATGGCTACGATTGCAGCCATAAAAATTTTCAGGTTCAAAAGGGTTAAAGTACCCTTACTGGCACAGTCTGGCTTAGTGATTGACTCCTCACCAACGAAAATCCTCAAAACAGAACCATGAAACGTATTTAGCGTTCATACAAAATCAAAGGTTCAATCTCTCGCACAAAACCGGCATGGATACCATGCCTCCGAGACCAGACAGAAACCACGAAATACCATAGCCATTACCCGCCGAGAAAACCCCTCAAAATGAAGCGGAAATGCAATGGGCTACAATTTTCATTACTTTTGAGACAGTGGCCGGACCGCCTTCAAAAACCCTTACCGTCACACTCTGACTTACGGGCAACGCCGTTTGTTGACTCAGAGTATCCCATCTGTAGCCTACGACTTAAAACACAAATATTTCTGAGTTTTATAAATAAATTAAAACCTATATCATATCTGGTCATCGAGGCGACAAACCGCCGGCATATCTCACGAACGACCTCATTAACCCCTTAACCACTGCTATCTGGTCATCGAGGCGACAAACCGCTCCTTAACCCCTCCTTTTTAACCCCTAAACCGCTAACTACGTCTTCTGCTGGCTGAAAAACTCAACTCCTAACCCCTAAACCCCTAACGCTGTGAGCGCCTTATGAGGCATGTTTTGCCTATGCTATATGAAAAAAACTAGGCAAAGCCCAGTTTTTTCGTGTGTATGGGAAGGTATTCTTTTTTCAAATAATGCAATTTTGCCATTATTCTCGACCAGAAAACCTTTTCCTAACCCCTCAAAATTTTAAGCTTTGCCAAAAACATTCATAAAACACCCAAAAACAGGGTTTTCGTGAAAACCCTACCAAATTTTCTCCGTTTGAACAACGTTGGGTAACCGGAAGTCTGTAATTGCAAGTCAGAAAAATTGAAACTGACGTTGAAGCTGACGTTGCTGAAAACCCGTCGGGAGGGTTCGCAACTTACAATAATCCACCATTATTTTTTGTCTCCCCTCTGTCCATTACTTTTCTTTACAATGGAAGAAGAACGTTCCGGTAGTAATCCACATCCTTTCAATTCGGATAAAATTCCCACAGCTACTGTGCTCGACAACCAGCACAGTGGTGCAGCGGAAACTTTTTTTGTAGGAAACGACGACGAAGAATTAGTCAGAACAGCTCTGGGTGCGACAGAATGCCAAGATTTACTTTACAGCGTGCGGTATTTTGCTCGATGAAAAAACAGAAGTAGACTATACCTTGCAAAAGCGCAGCCCATTCGCCGTGTCTATAATCACAAACCAGAACTCTGACTATTTGGTCTATTCCTGAATGGCTCTTTTCTCGAATGCGTGCATGATTGCATTTCGCAAGAGCTTATGAAACGCGGTTCTAGAAAGAAAACGCTAAGAATGGACAAATTTTCGGCTTATTTGGGATTAGAGATGGCTACATCTGTGCACAGATTGAAGTATTGTAAAGATTACTGGGCTAAATCCGAACTAATGGAAATACCTTTCTTTCGAAAGACAATGGGCCGCGATAAGTTCTTGGCAGTTAGGGCAGCTTAACGTTTGTACCCATCATATGATCCTAGAGGGGTGGCTACGGACCCACTTTGGCACAGTGGTAGCCTTCCAGATCATTTTGCAAGAAACGCGGCATCCTTGTCCATTCCAGTGGGAGTCCGTTCTCTGGATAAAAGCACTGTTAGATGTAGAGGCCGTACAACAGCTCGTTTGTGAATGAGATTAAAGCCCGTGAAGTTTGGTATACGCTTTTTCGCGGTTGTTGGATGGTCCCAGTCTTACCTTCATAGTCTGCAAGATAATGGTTCGGGCAATAAGTCCGGTCGAACCCCAGTTCAGCGCTACACATATCTGTTACGGAATCTCCGTGGAGCCGTTGATCGTATGGTGGAGGGGACACTCGGTCCAAAATCTACGGCTACTGCGTTGTGCTGCACTCAGATGGCCCATCAGACGCAAGTTTATCCGACTCATTCTGAAGGGCATCTAATGGTAATGGAAAATTTTTGTACACGCCATCTATTGGCACGACAACTATGGAGGCTAAGAGATGGAGAATGCAGAGTATTTGGAACAGTTAGGATCAATAACATTGACGGGCTGAGCCGTCCAGCGCTTCGCGAAGCGATACAAGATCTACGTCATGCAGAGCGAGGAGACTGGCGTTTGGTACAGTTTTACCAACGAGATGCCACCAAGGGAGGCCCTGCAGTGGTTGCCGAGAACGCAGGTTTCGTGGTTTTCTAAGATCGTTCGGTCGTTTATTATTATACGAACGATTTGGCGGACACTACGATAAAACGCATCCATTCTCCTGACAACCACGCTATTATGTGTCTATATGGGTTGGTACCCTGAAATAGCTGGTTGGTTAGTGAATCATTGCGCCGAACGACTCTGATGGTACCAACAATCGTTTCCGCTTAAAATTAGTTTATGAATGCTGTTGACAGGTTTGATCAATTTAGATCTACTTGCGCTACACAACGAAAAGAACAAAGAGTTTCGATGAGCCTTCTTACTTTCATATTGGATGCATTTATCATCAACGCGCATGCTTTACTCAACGCAATAAGTAAGTCCGGGGAGCGAATCATCGATATCTCGATCATGAAGCAGTAAATTATAAAACAACTAGTAGCGGATTACGTCCTCTATCAGCAGCAGGGCGGATCACTACGCCAGATTCCAGCTTCGAAGAATGTTGCATGCTCTCAATGATCTAGACCCCACTTGTTGTCGAAGACTGAGGGAAAACGTAGTGTACATTCAATGATGTGCAGATGCCTGAAGAAGAACGAAGGTGCAGTTTACACAATCTACTCTTGTTCGGAATGCCATTGTGGATTTCATGTAAACTATTTTGGGTGTTTCCATGACCAAGAAGCATTTACGTCTATCCGCCGTGATATATGTGAGGCAGTTGAAACTACAAAGAAAATGTAAGCCTCCAAGGACCATTGGAACCGAAATAATAAAGTCACAGCAACCCTGAAAACCGTCAAGATTATAAGCAAGACCACGTAAATTTAGCGCTCTTTGAATCCCATATAAGCACCAGAACTGTCCGGCCAGATCGATCTAATCCCCTCTAATGCACAACTTGGTAGTTTCACATGGTTTCCTTTCCCAAGATGCCTGTATTTCTCATACGTACACGCTCTGTACGCCGCCTTACGCGCTTTGTTGTTTGAACGCACGACAACGCCCATTGTAGGCAACTGAGCGGCTACTGATTCAACTACACTAGGGCCTATTTGCATTCAATGGCATTGAGTACCGCCGCATTTGCGGCACGCCGCATCCTCGTTGTGGTGGGTAATCAGTGTAATAAAGTCGGATATCGGTAAAGAAGCATTCAGATTGCGTTCTGCTGATCCGTTTCTGTGTGATTTACCTTCAATGAGACAGGCTCTGTGCTCCGTCGCTTGGGCATAGGTTTCAATTTGTGCCATGTTGCATGAATCTATCCCGTTATTTATACGACAAAATCCGCTGCTCAAATTTGTATTGGATACTGTATGACGTTCATTTTTTCTAATGGTGAGAGCATCGTTTTCCATTGAAGCCATCGCAGGCGCAGATGCACGAAATGAGGCGGTGATGGCCGGTGCATGTCGTGATTTGGAGTGCACGGGAGTGGTGGCGATTGCGGAAATCGGTACAACAGTAAGGAAAGAATCGGCAAAGGGTGCATGCGACAAAGGAATTGCAAGCCTGGAAGCATTGGGGGTGACACTATGATTTGGCACTGTGTCTGGATTCTTTTCCTTCACATCCATCTTCCTAAGCTCCAGCCCTTCTCTAGACCCCAAGTCGTTCACCATGTGTTGCACATCGAGATCCTTCTCCATGGTACTAGTAATAAGAGTAGCTTCAGATTAAGAGGGACCGAAGTCATGTTCATCTCTAAAAGGAAGTGGTAATGATATGAAATCACTTTGCTCCCGACTGTGAAAGAACCCATCTACTGATAAATATAGGTCGGAATCCAAACTGCTGGAGAGCGTTGGACTTGGTTTGTTTCGACTCTATTTTATCGACGTGTTCATATCTCCTGTTTTATGCCTGGTGCCAAACTTTTCGCCATCAAATACAGACTTCCTGAGCTTAAGAACACAAACGCGTGTGATGAAGCAACTAAACGGGTTGGATACAGTGACGCTGCTTGCACGTTGGTCTTGACTGTTGTGCTTGCGGCGTTAGCTTTCCATTAATGCGGTTTGCAGAGTTGAGAGATTTGCTTGTTTGTGGATGCAAACGCGAGCCTACACACGAGCAGTGAATAGACGCAGTCAAAAACAGACGCTGTCGCGCGGCTCCAAAGGCAGGAGCAGTCTTTTGACAGTCAAGAGACTGCTCATCAACACAGTCGAGGAGATGTTATGCAAGCGAATATGTACTTCGTGCGCGACATGAACTGAAGACATATTGAATCAAAAGAGAACAACCGTCTCTGAAATTGATAGGATAACTTGTTATCGCTACTATTCCAGCGATAAGAAGTATCAGGTCCAAAAGGGATAATTACCTTGTAATTATGTGAGAACCTCAAAACGTTTCCCTTTTTTTGTTCTACTATCCTTCTCATGTTGTCAACGCCGGTAGCGCTGAACTGTGTCCACAACAATCAAGGCTGAATTGTGACTGTTACATTAATCAATGCCGTTGAGAACATTCGTAGACTATAGCATTATCCACAGATTCTCTCAGAGATGCTAGAACAACTGTCAACAGCCGCGCTTTTCTGCTTACCAGTAACGCAAAATGTACACGCTATTAAGAATTTTTGGGAAGGTTCAATACGGCCCAAAAAAATTTCAAATTCTAAATGTTTGCAATATCAATAATCAAAAATGGACATTTTTGAGTTGTAACTTCTGTATACCTAATCGTGAGAAATAAATTACTCTATCTTCGTCCATATTCGAACTCCATACTGCGGTTGACGAGACCCCAAACGCTGTAGAATAATAAAATCATGCGATTTATCCAAGTGACATCCAAAGTAATGAAAGTGAAGCTATTATTACTCCACCGAATATGCAAAAGTTGCAAAAGCAATCGGATATTCAAAATCTGCCTTCAATCTTCCAGTTGACTTTTGTTGATGGTCGTAAATGGGAAACTTGAACGACGTTGAGTGCTTTAAATGGTTGTATGCAAATGCATCAGTGGAAATTTATCGGCCCAGTTGGAGATTTTATCTTACCACGTCCCGTTCCTTCTAAAATGGCTGCATTGCATCCTTTTTTTGGGTGCCTTCCGTGCATCATTTGAAATATATCGTGAGCAGAACTTGTTCTCGACTAGAGAACTAAGCCGCTTTGAAAACATCAAAAGGGCATGTGCTCAAGTGTCTCGGAGTTCTTATTTTAATGAACCCAATTTAAGTTTTCGAGCAGACAAGATTTTAGTACAGTGGATCCTAAGGTGATATGGCGGTATGGCTTTATGACGTGATATTCCTAAGGAAGGCTCGTACTTTATTAACCGAGCCACGTGGTGCATACTCCGGCCCACGTGCGCTACAGTACCCCTGAGAAACGGTAGAATTAATATTTATTTTAGTTAACATGTGCAGATAATTACTATTGGAGTGAGACCTGTCGAGGCCGGCACCCGGCTTGATACTTAATCTGTTGGTTGTGCTCCACATTTGGGGAAGTAAACCAAGCACCCTTTTGTCTACGTTTATTTTTTCGATGCAAGACTCTCGTCGATCATTCTAAGGTTTGTAAGCCGTCGATCCTCAGGTTGCATCATGGCAGTGCCTGTAGGAGCATTGTCTGCCAAGTGAACATCCCCCTCCGCTTGGTGTTTGCGGATCCCCTTTCAAAAAATCCCTGGCTCGCGACAGCGATTACCGGAGACCACCTTTAAGAACTCGCACCTTTAGAGTCAACAAAAACTCCTAACGGACGTTGTGCGCTACTACCTGGAAAGGAGAACTGACGGTACCACAACTGGTCTCCCGACTTAGAAGGTCCGTTTCCTAAAGGATGTTCAAAAGTCGCGACAGAACAGCGTTTCAAGTTTGCAACGATTGGAACCCAACAATGGAATTCTTCCTTAAGCTGATTCGAAAGTAGAAGGAAATCACCCTCGACCTTCTTCTATATGGACTTCTCAGACTGGAGGACCCTGAAAGTCTCCTAAAGAATTCTGGCTCCTCTATGGAGCGTTTCAGGTATCGCTTTAGGATAGTACACAATCAGAGGCAAGCGGAATCCCTCGCGACACCTCTGGAGATCGCCGACGTAGAGGTTGAAGAACCGCACACAGCATTGCAGCCGCCACCGCAGGAGCTGTACGGACGGCAACACCGGGAGTCTTTCTTCCTCCTGGAGTCGCTGGCCCCGCGCCTTACGGATTGGATCCGACAAGAGCTGGTCTAAAGAATACCTGCAGGTGTTGAAGCACACTTCGGAGCGCGCCCCCACGTCTTTGTGAAGGAAATTACGACGGAGAGCGCTCACCGTGCTGTGGATGTTTTGCTAGACTCCGACCTCTTCCTCGATGTGATCTCAGATGTTATCTGTACTAAGGCTCGCTCCCAAACTGCGCAGCTGCTCCCTGCAGCGGCGTTTGAATGTCATTTTTCCGTGCAGGAGAGCTTTTCTCCACCAACACCTAAGATTACCACTGGCAGAGAACGATAGGATACTTCCATCACCTACGCCAGAGAAGGAAAGGATACTGCCGTAGGGAAACGGGACAACCTTAGGAATCTTCATATGCACCGTCTGGGCCTGACGCCCCGCGCAGAAGGACAGGATTCCGGTCGCGAAGTAATTTGCCCAAGGTGAGAAGGGCAGGATACTCCTCGGGCGAATCGCGATAACAGGGGTACCGTCAGTCACCCAGACCACCTAAAGGAAAGACGCCGAAGGAAACAGAGGGAGAAAAGTAGAAAGCGAGACACCGATTTGGAGAGAAGCTCAGACTCTCAATCCGTAAACAGTTCCAGCTCGGAGGACAGTATACCTCTCAAGTAGAAAAGCACTTGGGTTAGGAAAGTCGTCCCCCATAAAGACCTCTTCGCCAAAGTGGTGGATTGTGACACCTACAGGATGAATGATCGCTTCACTCTTTACGACGCGTCGGTCGCTAAACAACTCACGAAGATCCAGTGCCGAATGAATATTCAGATGAAGAAGCACCCCTTCTCATGTGAAGACCACATCTTGGTGTTGAGTTTTCTCACTCGCTTCCGTTCGGCGTCTAGTACCAATGGTGTCCATGAAGGTGCCACCTTATCGTGATTTCAGTTCTACCTCACATGCCACGCGCACTCGCTTGTGCAGGCACGCCTCTCGGGAGAGAGAACTATTGTGAATGACCCTGTAACAAAGATCTTGACGACGTACCCGGAGGTTATGAATTTTCTCCTCAAAAGGTACGCAACGGACGAAGTGGTAGCCGATGCTGACGCTGAAGTCCCGTTCTACAGACAAAACACGGGAATGACCGAGACGGGGTTCTCGCAAAAGCTGTG
This sequence comes from Gracilaria vermiculophylla, assembly GCA_019155205.2. Classification (NCBI taxonomy): domain Eukaryota; phylum Rhodophyta; class Florideophyceae; order Gracilariales; family Gracilariaceae; genus Gracilaria; species Gracilaria vermiculophylla. Next base: position 2,341,989 of record JAHNZQ020000172.1, on the reverse strand, counting down.
GACGAAGGCCCTACGGTGTGGGAACATGTACTACGAACGGCGGTTCAAGTCGTTGTTTGTCGAGGGACGCTTTCCCTCGATCCGCGCCAGGGTGCGTGATCACCTGAAAACGCACCTTAAGACCACCTATTCGGAGCTAGCACGTTTCGCGGAATTCTATTGGGATATCCACCGTGCCGCTCGTCGCAGCCATGCTTCAGTTTTGGATTACCGACGGCCCCAAGGAACCGTCGGGCATCCGCCCTAACGTTGGACTCCAGTTTCTCAGGAGAGGTCGATGAGCTCACGCTGGTAGGAGAACAAGAGGCCCTTGCCCTCACATACGCCTCATCTCAGGGAGCACCGTCTAAGACGAGGACACCCTCGTCTTTTACTTCGTACGCCTCGGCAGGATCTTACAGGAGTGTTCGATTCGTGAACGCTCGAGGCCACCCTCCGACTTGCAGGATTTGCTCGTATCGAAAGCCAGTACACTGTACTACTATAACCCCGGCAATCAGGGCCGTCATCTATCAGGAACGGGTGAAGAACTTGCAGACTCTGAAGGACACTTTAACGTAGCGCGGAAGTTATCGAACCGCGTAGCGCGACATCCGCTTCCCTCAAGTAAACGACGGTTACAGCGTTTTTCACTGGAAGTGCAGCCTGTTTCACTGTCACTTTCCCCGTCAGCGCAGGGGCCGGTATCCAAACCGGTTGCACGTCATGGGTACGCGTCGCATCTTGATGCGCAACCGCAGCAGCTGTCCCCTACTGGAGCTCGGCCCCTGTCCAACCAGGAAAACCCTCATGGTCACGCGGTGAGGCTCCGCGTGGCTCCTCACCATCGAGCGTCATCTCCGCAAAGGTCGCCTTTAAGAAAGGGGTAGAAGCAGTCTGCACAGTCGAAGCGAAATCGGCGAGCAGCCCCATCTCTATGGACCCGTTCGCCGTCTTCGAGGAATCTATTTGCACACTTCTCCGTGAGAATTACAAAGTCCTCGCCTCCATAGGATGCTCCCTGCTTGCCTCAATAACGGTGCGCACTATCCCCGATCCCGAAGCTGGCCCCAATCTGGTGCACACCAAATTGCTGCCGCCGTCTGCTCGCGGCTTTTTGAGGATTGGCAAGCTCCCTATGGTGCACGATGCGTCGCGTCGAGCATTGAACATCCTCGGAGCGTTACCCTTGTATCTCTGGCTGGGCTCCTTACAGGTGAATGTGTGGTTCCTCGTGGAGACCAACTTGGCCACACAATGCGTATTGGGCACTACCTTTGTGGATCGGTATGTACGTGCAATATACCCATGCCTGGAGGAGGTGACGTTTCATGACAGAGCCCCTGTAGGTATATTGTCCACATCTACGGGATTGAATGCCAACGCGCGTCACGTGGGTAATCTTCCAAGGGAGACGCAGCCGAATAAGCTCAGGGTGGTGAATAGAATCGAAATACCCGCGAGAAGTCAGACCGAGATTTGTGTGCAGACCTCTGCATCTCGCCTGTCATTCCTACAGGGGAGTTCACACCTGACGACGAAACAGCACTCCCTCATGGCAAACGGCGATGTGGAAATAGTGCCGATCGTTCCCTTCAGGATCGCGTTCGCCAACCTGAAGCTGTATTCGTTACGGCTTCAGAAATTAATTGTCTTCGGATTGGCACTACCCGCCCCTGCAAGACTGGCTCATCTTCTTCGTGTGGAGGACTTTTCGCACCGCGATTCAATTGTCACCATGGAGGCTGAAGCGACATCAACGACTCCAGAGGAAGAGAATCCTGCCACCTGGCAGGAGAAGCTCCAAATTGGCGAAGATTTCGAAGAGTATCGCCATAGGATAGTGGAGATGCTATCCACCTTTGAGAACATGTAGTGTGATTGCCTGAGTCAGGTTAGCCTGGCCAAGCACCGGATCCAGCGCACACATAATGCGAAACCGGTACACCAACTCCTAAGGAGGGCCGGACCCCAAGCACGTGATTTCGAAGGCTATGAGGTCAACGGCATGCTGAAGAACGGCGTTATCGAGCCTTACAATTCCCAATTGGGCATCCTGGTGGTGTTTGTAAGGAAGTAAGATGGCTTCTAGAGGTTATGTATTGACTATGGACATCTCAAAGAGGTGACGGTACGCGATTCGTACCCGAGACCCTTATGGATGAATGTATTGACTCCTTGGTTGATGCGTCCATTTTTTCCTCGCTGGATGCCAACAGCAGCTACGGGGAAATTGAGATGGATGACTTCGATAAGAATTAGACAACGTTCACCGCGCACTGTGAAAATTTCAGATTTAGAAGGATGCAATTTGGATTGAAGAATCCACCCGCTACGTTCCAACGAGCGGTGGACATAATCCTGTCAAAAGTTAAATGGCAATACGCCTTGGTAAATGTTGACGATCTCATCATATATTCTCGCAGCGTGAAGGAGCACTTCATGCATGTGAAGAACATGCTCCAACTCCTAAAGGATGTTGGACTCACCTTGAAGCTGGAGAGATGTTTCTTTTTCTCAAGTCCTCAGTGGATTACCTGGGGCATGTTGTGCTCCCGGGCCGCCTACAGTTTCCACACAAACTCTGGACGCCATGGAGGAAGCCCATCTTCCCACAAAGCAGACCGAGCTCCTCGCCTTCCTGGGATTGTGTAATGTCTTTTGGAGGTTTGTTTCGAACTTCTCCCGTATTCCGACGACCTTAAATCGCCTCTTGGAGAAAAAAAAGCCGACGCAATTGGCTATCCTGACGGACGACGAGTTTGAATTCTTCAACAGCTTGAATAGGAGACTAATAGAGCCATCAATATTGTTACTACCAAAGCGGCACGGCAACATGGCGCCGGACCCAGATGCCTGTAAATATCAGGTCGAATGTGCCCCCTACAGGAACAATCTGAAGGTGGACTTCAAACTATAGGACACTGGAGTCGCTGCCTTTCACCTACGGGACGGAACTGTTCCAACTTGGAGCGCAAATGTCTTGCCATCGTCTTGGCGGTGGTGCTTTTACGCCCATACCTGGAAGCCGCGCATTATACCTGGAGGATGGACCACGCACCACTAAAGTCGTCATTGTTTTCAACGGATGCTTCCGGCCGCCTGGAAAGGTGGAGGTTACGCCTCCTGGAGTTCGAATTTGACATCTTCTACCAACCTGGCACAAAACACCAGGCGGCGGACTCGCCCTCGCGAATCTCCACCGAGGGTAAGACAAAACACCTTTGGAGGACAGAATCCCGTGTCATGCTATCCAGGACGCCGACGGGAAAGAAAGATGCGATGGTGAATGATTGTAATGCTGTGAGCCTGGAGGGAAGTACAGTGGGCCTTCTGAGGTGATTAACCTTGATGAGGAGGAGAACGAAGCTTTTGCCATCGCCATAGCGGAGTTCCTGAAGGAGCAGAGTACTGATGCGTACTGGAAGGAATGCATCGCCACTGTGGATAGTCTAACATTGTCATTCGGTGTCGACCGGGACGGCGAACTTGTACGCCGCCCTTTCCTGGATTGCGCTCTACAAAAGGTAGTCCCGACAAGGCTACGGGCGAGAGAGCTATATCTTTCGCACTCTCCTCGTCTCTTCGGGCACCCTGGTGGATTGCATATTTAGTAGACCATGAGGAGGGAGTTCTGTTGGCTGAAAATGGTTAATAACGCATTCCAAACGGTGGCGGATTATTACTACTGCACCGCCGCTAGGGAGAATATCCGAAGACACCGAATGCTTCCCACTCTTTTCCCGCAATGAGGACCTTTTGGAGTTCGTGTCCATGGACGTTTTGGGCTCTCGTCAAAAGACGGAGCGAGGGTGCCATTTTATCCTCGTAATCAATGATTGGTTCTCGAAGATCACGCGCACCATTTCCCTCCGGAGTACCACTGGAACAGTAATTGTCGACGCCTTTTAAGAGCACTGGGTTTACCTATATGGGATACCGTTGTACCTCCTTATGAAAACCGGGCCCCAGTTCGCGGCGAAGTTATTCAACGCCGTTTTTGGGATGCTGGGTATGAAGCAGTTGTTTACGACTGCCTATCAACCTCAGACCAGCGGAAAAGCGGAAAGGTTTAACAAAACCATCGCCTCAAAGCTGAAGCACTGCGGCATGGACCACCAGAGGGATTGGGACGCATATGTGGGCCCGCCCAGGTGTGCATACAACCTGCGGGTGCACCGCTCCATGGCGACCGCTCCTTTCAATCTGGTACTCTCGGGCATCTTGCCTAGTGCTGTCATTGCGGCACGTGCCATGGAGCACCTGGAGGATGGGCCACAGGTATTAACAGCGGCGCAAGCAAAACGCTCCGTCTTAAGGTGGTATGACGAGGCACTTTCCCTCGCAAAGGAGAGACTCAACGCCTCGCAGAAGAGATATTAACAGGATTTCTAACGGTGAGGCGAATGAAGGCCCTGACCTGAAAGAAGGCGACGAGGTGTTCCTCAAAAAACCTGCGGAAACATCCGATGAACCGCCGGACGTCACGCGCAAGTTCACTCAAAACACCGCAGGGCCTTACAAAGTCGTGGACATCTTTTGGGACACTGTCGCCATTGGGTTCAACGGGCTCCCTGACGGCGTCTCTCGTGATAAGGTGACGAAAGTCTCGACGCTCAGCCCTTCAGAAATGCCCGCCTCACCATCTCAGGGACAACGCGTGGAACTTCCTCATACGACCACCTGAAAAGTGCAGACACTGCTGGATACTGGAAACCTCATTAACCCTTTAGGTGAGCCATTGCTGGAGGCTCCAGACGCGATCATGACCCCTGAAGGTGATATCCTCTTCGCAGTAGACCATATCGTCTCCCACAGACAAACCCCCGCAGGAATACTGTACCGCGTCCACTGGTACGGGTACACTTCACAGGACGACACAGGAGAACCTCCAGGACACATCTTGTAGAACTTCATCAGAGGATACCATGCCAATCTGGTGCGGAAAAGCATCTCCACATAGGCGATTCCGTTTAGGAAAGGGAGAGGGGGGCCCAATCGGAGTTCTTTTGCGTCTGCGCCATCTATCCCTCACCTGGATTTTCCATAATCGCCTCCAAGACGCCGCTGCACTCTTTTAGCACGCTCCCGCGGCGGCATTACGTGTGGCTTAGGGCGCGGGCATGGCTCAGTTGTCCTTCAAATATCGTTCACGGAGCTTCTGTTCCAACGCAAGGATCTTTTGTTTCGCCTCTACCAGGGACTAACTCCCATCGCTAGGGTTTCTTTCAACTACAAGTCACCGAGTCCCGTTTCATACTCTACTTTGAGGCGAGCTTTTGCTGTGAGCGCCTGGCTTTTGAAGAACTCCGCCAGGCTTTCCTTGATGGCCGCCATCTAGGCTTGGTCCGTTTTGGCCCTGTTGCGTTCCAGGAACCTTATACGAGCCTCGCGCAGAGCCTCTACAGGAGAAGCCGGAGCAATACGGCCCTTCACTATGCACTCCTGCACTAACTCCGAGAAGGCAACACCCAGACGTCCAAAGGATAACCCGCCCGACAGTGCATCAGAAACGGCAACCCTTGTCGACGTAACGACAACCGCCACGGAACGAGTCGTAGACGGCGGACCGGCTGGGAAATGGGCCTCCCGAAGAGATTCTGCATACATCAAAGGGGTCGGCAGGGCCAAGGACAGAGTAAGTGACACCAGAGGTGGCGGTAGTACGGGACCCGGAACGCTCCCCCGGCGAGACTGAACACCGAGCACTGGGACACTCTACAGTCGGGGTTGCACCACTGGGGCCTATGCAACCGCGACAGGGGTAATCTTGTCCTCTTGCATTGGAGACACCGGGGCCACCACTGCGAGAGGACCCGGCATCGAGGCTGGACGCTGCGTCCTCCATTCAGAGAGCTCAGCCACATCTTGTGATAGAGACGGTGTCCAACGGGGCGCGCGAGTCGCCAGGCTTTCCACCATGGGATCATAGTCGGGGACATAGAGCCGTGGCACCTGAAAAACCTGGGAGGAGGCAAGACGGGGAAAGGCCGGGTAGGCTCGCCTGTCATCGTCTCCTTCGGGGCTTCTCACGATAGGGTGGAACTTGTCTTCGCCATAGTCATACCAGAAAAAGCCCGGCGTGTCATTCCACGCCCCCTGCAGGTTATAATCTAGCAACGTCTACGCCTCCGATTGGCTCCACGTGATGCCCTTGATCAAGTTTCGGATTCCCAAGGAGCGCCGGACCCGGATAATCGACGCCCACAAGAGGAGCAAACGTCCGGGGCTTGGCTGGTACAAAGAATCCCAATAGAGGCGACCGTCAAGGCACCGAGTCTAAGATGTGACGCTTTCGTCCGCTGCCTGGAGATACGTCATCAGCGTGCCGACCGCGAACTCCGTCGAGGCAATCAACATGACGAAACGACCTAACGAGTTATGGGGATCCAGAACCTCCGAGGTGTGTTGCCCAAGGTAGTGGGCGTCGCCACACAGAGGTGCGGAGATACCCGATGGTCCCTCTAAGTGTCGTTCACCTTGAGGTAATACTTCGGACGTTACCCCGAGGGCATGTTTTGGAGCTCTGGGTTTTTCCAACCATGGAACTACCCAAAGACAGTGAGCATTCGGGTCTCATCCGCAAGGTTCGTCCGCCATCAATTGCGGTTGAGCCAGTAGATGTGATCGTCAAGAGGATCGAAGGGCAGCCCTGCAAGGGCGGAGCGACCATCGGCGATGCTTCCGGGCCACCCTGCTTGTTGGTGTGAAGTTTCCTTGTAGAGGGGTACTTGGCGTCGAGCTTGGATCTCTTGCTCTTTGGCACACCTGAGATACGGAGTGTCATAGTGCCCCACCGTGGTTGGAGCGTTGTCAACGTGCACCGGAGTGTGGAGCCAGTGAGCGCGAAAGGCGTCCACCCGGTTCCGCTTCTGGTCGTTCCAAAATACCTCCGGTACGGCGCGGAATCGCACCGCCTGAAGGTACGGTCTAAAAGAGTGGATATAGTCCTCCACGGGGCACGGGATACTGACGCGCCTGTCATGAAAAGGCACGAAGACCCGCATGGCACGATGGTCGAAGTGCTCCACCGGGCGAAATGGTACACTGTTAAAGGTATGATACCCCTCACGATCGGACGGTGATGTAGGCACCTGGGCTGGAGTAGCCATGCCGAAGGTGTACGTACCTGAAAGAATTGCGACAGGACGTGTCGTAGCACATGAGGAGAGTGATCTGACGCCACTTGGGGAGCGGCGTGGGATTATACGCCTGAACGGGGATTGAGCCACGTCGAGACGCTATCATGGAATGCATGCAGAGAATAGACGACCGGAGGCAGGCGAGGTATGGAGCACCGGGGCTAGGAGAGAGTTCATAACCAGTGGAGACATACAGGGGCGCAGGAGAAAAAATCATGAGAGGAGGCACCTTCATAGGGAATGAACGAGCGGACGCGACAGCGTAGGTGGGTCCAAAAAGGGATCCTCGAGAGAATCGGAATGCCGGGCGCTCGCGCACCACTAATTTGCACCAAGAAGGAGTGATGCGAAGAAGTCGAGAAGAGTAGAGGCCCTGAACCGCCTCAACGTAGACGCACAAGCCCACGGTTGGTATGCCGTGCGGGAATAGGATTGTATGGAGTAACGCCTGAAGGAGAAGATTTGTTACATCGCGAAATATCGCTCTGACATCAGCACCTGTACGGGGCACCTACGGACCGTGCCATGCAAAGATGCACCTTAAGGACGTCGTGCAATTCAGGAAAGGTTGTATGTAGTACAGTAAATCCTAGCCTGATATTGTGGAGTGGCGTATGGAGTGATATTACGTAGAAGGGCTGGTACTTTATTAACTGAGCCACGTGGTGCATAATTCGGAACGCAAGCGCTACAGTATCCCTGAGGAACGGTAGAATATATATTTATTTTAGTCACTTTGTGCAGGTAATTATTACAGTAGTGATACCTGCCGAGGCGGGCTCCCGGCATGTTCGTAAATCTGCCAGTCGAGCTCCACCTCTGGGGGCATAAACCATGCACCCTAGAGTAAAAATCTATTTTTCCGGTTGGAGACTGTTGTTGAAGATTCTAGGTCTCTAAGCCGCCGATCTCCAGTTCGTCTCGTAACAGAGCCTGTAGCTAAATTTTCCTGCCATTGAACCTACCTCTTTGCATGGTGTTTGCGGATCACCTTTCAGAATTCCCACGGATTTTGACCGTGATTACCGGAGACGACCTTCAGGGACTCGCGCTTTTGGAGTCAACAAAACCTCGTAGGGGATGTTGCGCACTACCACATCGAAAGGAGAACTGACGGTATCACACGGTGAGATACCCCTGTAACATATCCGGCTCTCTGGACGCGGCCTGGTAATATATTGGGCCACGTGGGTATACGGCAAGCCGTGTTGAGCGCGTGGCGGTCGTAGTCCGAAAGGGGAAAACCGGAGGTCCGGTGGGGATAGCCTTGCACGAGGGCGAACCTGAAAGAAGAGAAGCATTGTCTAGAAAATGGTTCTCGGCGTCACAGGCGGTCGATTTCCATTGCCCACGACGTTGTTCTGAGAAGTGGAGAGAGTTACCCGCGTGGGCGGCACGTTTACACCGAAGATAGTATTTGAGACGGTTGACTGGGCGCGACGGCCAAAATGCCGTGGTGCTAAGAACTGAAACTCTCGGGCCGAACTGGCCCAGACAACTAAATAATTAAAATAGGGAAAAGGACTAAAAAAACCGTGCAAGGCAGGCGCCAGCCGTGGTTCATACTGAAACCATCGGGCCGCGCGCAGCTGCCGCGCGCGTGCCACGGCGGGCGACACGCTCCGAGTAGGTTACTTTGGATTCCACCGCGCAAACGGACACCATTCGCGCCGGTGCCATTAACCTTTCTTATATATACATCTAGCCGGAATCCGGTAGGTCGGCAAAGAGCCAATGAAAAACCGCCCTGGAGGGCGTTACACTTCAAAAGAAATGCCATCAATGTGGAAAGAAAGGGAGATAGCCGTGCGGCAGACGATTGAAATCGTAAAGATCCTTATACAAGGACCAAGCACAGTGAAACTGGTAATATACCCAAGAAAAGGCTCTCTCAGCGAACAAGGAGGATGAGCAACCGTACGCTACGGGATATCACTTGCAAGAGGCAGATACTGACGTGTGAGGAAATCGCAAGGCTGGAACCTTGATTTCCTATTACTGAGGGTGACAGCAGGGATGCCAACGCCCTCAAGTACTGTAGCCCTAATGGAAAAAACAGGAAAAGTCCTAAATAAATAAATAAAATCCTTGCCATTTGGGCGACCGCAGTGCACTGTACCAGGCACCGGGTCACACGAGTAGGACGCGTGACGCCGATCACTCACGCATGATTTATACATATATATTTCCACCTGCGCATTTTGCTATACGAGCCCATGTGCCGGAATACCCAGAAAAACGGGGTTGCAATTCAATTTTATATCGTAAATGATATTTTTGATACTCGAGCATGCACCGTGACAATGACGCTGCCACTTTTTAGTTACAAGCAGCAATTTACGTACCATGGATAGATTTTTATTAATGCCGCTATACTACGGAAAGCATCATAGCAGTTATCTCCGAGGGAGTATTATAAACACGTAGATGAATTAAAGTGAGGGCGGAGCTTTGACCCATATTTCAAGAAGCGCGTCTGCTTTTTTGCCCATACTGATTTAAAAAAGGCACAACTTCTATCAAAATTCTTAACCGATGTGGTTTATGCAGTCAACCAGGAGATTTGCAAGGTTAGGCACCTTTCTCAAACGCCTTAATGTCTTTCAGGTGCTGAATGCCGCCTACCAATCACTTGAAATGTGTTTATCTGTCGTTTTGTATCTACAGTTGTTCTGGTCCTGTCCTTTCTATTGTTTGGTAGCAACTGGAATATACTTTTAAGTCAAGCCACAATAACGCTCCTTAAAACATTCTGCCGCCACGAACCTACTAATCAGCTCTGCGTGCGCACGCATTGTACTGCAATGAATACAAAATCGAGAATTCTATCAACGCTATCAAATAGTAAAAAAAATTGATAGCAAAACTTGCTAAAATCTATGTTTAAGTTATGTCTTTTTAACTATTTTTTTCTATGTTAAGGAAACAATTTGATTTTGAGGGTGTTGATGTTTCAAACAACTACGAGTGTATCAGGAATTTCTAATTAAGAGAAATGAAGCTTATCTAGGAGATAACTTAGTGAATAGCATCCGCACCCGTTTTAATTTTGAAGTAGAACTTGTGTTAAAATGTTCTTCTGTTTTGAATTAGTGCCTGAAAGTGTTATTCTAGTAAGTCTGATCGGAGTTATCCCAGCATTATTAAGCTTCAAGATCCCAGCCCGAGCTGCATTTCAACCAAGACATGGACTCAAACGCCATGATTCCAACCCAGAGCAGTCTCTCTCCAAATGCAAACGGAAAAGGGAACCATTCGGCAGCAGAGTCATGCAACACATGCTCCGACCAGCCGCGTCCAACCACCACTCCATCGCGCTCCACGACAAACCAACATTTTGTGCCTAACAAGCTTGAAAAAGCATGGATTTTACGACAACTTTTACCTTTCGGCGCACAAACGCAGAAAGCAAAAACACTCGAAAACAAAAGCTCTCCAGTAGCAAAAAACGCTGCACAAAGTCACGTAACACACCAAGAAGTTCTCAAAGAACAGCTTTCGTATGGAGCTTCATGGCGTTGAGGGTGCACGGAAACCGTGAAAGCTTCATTCGTGCAATACATAGCGTCTGTTGCTTTGAAACAGGCCAAAAATGTTCATGTTGGGGACGATACAGATGGAGATACTACGATGATATTTGCCGCTGTACGAGCAGGTAAAAAAGAAGGAGATACCCGGCATCCCTTAGACCAAGCTCTTCTTGAATTCATAATAGAATCAGAGAAAAATATTGTTACAACAGAGGACAGCTCAGCAAAAACACTTTCGAGAAGTCAGGAATCTCGTAGAGATAATGTCAAACGAATCGCAAATCAAACCGCGGACTATAAGGAAGAGAAGAAAGAGAAAACGAAGATCAGGAAGAAATGAGTGGAGGAGCACCGCGCAGCATATCGACATCTTCTAATGATTTGAACCATTAGCGCGAATGCAGCAATGGGTAGCGTCACCGTATCTGGAAGAAAGACAGAAAAGTTTAGTTTCTTTCTTGCGCTTTATGCACAGAAGAACAACCATCCTATTCCAAGCATCTCCACAACCACGCTACCTTCTATGGCGTCAACTAGGCAACCACTGCTCAACATGAATTCATACCTGCTCGCCAAGGAACTCGTTATCAACTCTCCTTGTGCTACTGGAACTCAGTCGAACACAGAACACGTGGCTGTGCGGTCGCGATCGGAAGCAGCGGATGAGGCTGAAGGAACCAATGGAGCTAAGCGAAAGATTAAGTGGCGCGTCGAGCGTTGTGCACCAAGTCCGTAGCGAAGCGAAGGACTTGACCCGCCACTCACGTTACACATCATCCGAACGGTCGGCTCGTTCAAGATTTTCCATATATCTGTCTCTGGGTTGGAGCGCGAATCCACTACGGTAAACCTGCCAGTTTGCCACCATGACAACAGTGCCGTACGCAATAGGAGACAGATCTTTCTCAAAAGGCCACCGCCCAAGGAACAATCTATATCTGTTGTAAATAAACCCTATTTCTCACTCCTTAACCATCCTTTACTTCCGTATGTCCTTACTGTGCTCAGTTCTATACAACAAAGAAATGTACTTTCAGTCCGTTTGTATGAGACTGCAAGCTCACCTTCACCAGCAAACCCCATATCAGCCATTCCATGTTGCTCATCCGCAATGTATGCCTCGCGGTTACGATACACATTTGAGGTAGTGTACAAGCTACGATCGGATTCTGCACCATTATCACTAGTCTTCACTGGAATAAACCTTCCCAATATGTCACAGAACACCAATTAAGCCCAGCAGTGGGACTTCTCGTACCTATCGTACGCCATTTCCTGCTCCTTTGCGTCACCCGGACGCCATCGCTTGCTTTTGTTACCACCATCGAAAAAAACACAGAAAGTAAATCCTATCAAAAGTCCCTCTATTTTTAACCATTCGTCATCAGATGGCCATCGCGCAAGTCTTGGCCTGACTTCGTCCAGACTCCATTTTGAAGCCATTAATCCGTGTCTGACTTAATTTGAAACGCTACCAACAGACATTCCATACTTCAATTCCATGTGCTTCAGACCGTGATTTCCTTGGTTCGATCCTCAAAAAACGTCGAATGGAAAGAACAGTACTTCCTGCGTTTTCAACTTTCTCTTCCTTGGGAATCTTACTGTCTCTGGATGGAATTGATGGCGAACGTCGAATGATTTGTGGAGTTCTACTTCAGCCAAGTGGTGTAAACTGTCAAACTCTGTAAGATTTAAATGCGTGGTCTTGTAAAAGAGATGTATGTCGGCGTTTTAAAAGCGCACGTAGTTGTATATACTTGAAGGGTGCCGGCGGACGTAAGTGGCCTTGTGGAGCAAATGGGTGTTACCTCGTCCCGCTCGTGAGATAAAAGTTTCACTTTCCTCGTGATCAGATTTGTGTGTAGTAGAACGAATAGTATTATTTACGGCAATGTTTCCTTGCTGCAAAAGACGCTCTGTGTGCAGCTGTTGATCTACAAATTGTGACATAAATGCCATAACGGTGGAGGTGTCTTTGTCAGAGTCCTCGTCCATGATGGAATGCCTGGTGGTAGAATAGAGCGAAGCAGATGAGTTCAAACATGCTAGGGTCTATTTTTGAAATGAGCATTTTATTTCAAAATAAGGAACATGCCAAAAAAGGATCCTTATAAATAGCACTCAGTTCCCTTAATTAAAAAATCCTATTGCGAATGGCTCTGTTTCAGTTTTTAAACGTCCAGAAAAAAAAGTATTGGTGTTCATTTGTGACATGCACACCCTATGGGAGTTTGATATGCTTCTACACAAGCTTTTTCTGGAATTCTGGTGTGAACCCGCTTATGACTAAGTGCACATCTACTGGCAAGGAAAGGTCGCATTATATGTGCAAAACCCGGTCAGGCTTGGAGTGGGGATACAATGCTCAGTGCATACTAGACGAAAGGGCTAGATGGCGGAGACTTTTATTGATTGAATTATTTTCGTTTCACGCCACAGTTGTTACCTTCACAGTTGTAAGCCCACGCTGCTGCAGAGCACGGAGTGCTCTATGAATTAGAAGTGGTTTAAAACAAATCAAAAAGCTACAGAATAATACAAGTTTTAATAGGCGAAAGCTGCGATTACAAATATCAACATGAACGACGCCAGACAGCAGCCACGCGAACGGGCACTAGCGTGAAAATACAAAGCCCTAGACCTAACCCGAGCTAGCCCGATGAAGTCGCGAGACATTAGCAACAAGCCCAGCATTGCGCTGACCTGTTTGATAGCCCAAAACCAAATTCTACACATCTCTACGTCATGAAGCACTACAATAACCCAACTGTGACAGTTTTGGGCCTAGAAGAGTCTGTATCTGCAGAATAAAGCAGCAGTCCCAACCACACGCCGACGTTTGATACGAACGTGACTTCAAAAGTTTGCTTCCGCGATGCGTTGTGTTGGTGGTTGAGTATAATGATGAAGTTTTCAAAGGTTGATACAAGCGAAAAGTAATCTACGAAGGGGCCGCACATAACATCTACATAGTATGCAATGAGACAGCATAGGAAATGCTGAAAAAAGCAGAAAATTCGGGTGTTCTATGCCTTGACAGATGGCCAGAAGAACAGAACAATTAGCCTCTGAATGAGACCATTCCCAAAATGATATCCATGAACAGTACGACGGAATAATGCAAGAGAGGAATATTTACTAACCGCCATTCAAGAATGTGAACGACGACATAACGAAAGGTTTCGGGCTTTGCAAGCCGACTTTTTGGTGAAATTGAGCGCTTTAAAAATCACATAGGAGCCTTTAGCGATGCCAAGAGTACCCAGCTCGCGATACAAATGCTTCATAACGCCAACTGTATATCTGACACAATGGATTCTCGCGTATTACAGCTATCCTCTTTGAGAAACGCGTTTAAGTATGATCGATCTGCCCAACGCGTTGTCTAAGACGTCGAATGGGAGTCTTTAGCCACACTAATTACGACCATGAGCAAGAAAGAGGTTAAAAACCTCATATTTCTAAAGATTAAAGTAAATGATGAGGTTAAAAAGATTCAAGATTAGCGATCCTGTAAAGCTCCCATGTTCTCCCAGGGTATTGCGCCTGAATATCTATAAAATGTGGACCACGTGCAGCAGAAAAATAATCTTGGGTCCCAGCCTAAATTCCAAGGCTCCATGCTTGAAAGAAAGAAATGGGCTCCCAACCTGGCAAAGGGAAGTATTTTAAACAGCTCGAAAAGAAGATTCCTTGTGGTGCATGTGCAAAGCTTGGAATGGGGGTACGTACTGAGAAGAATGTTCGGAGAAAACGCTCAGAAACGCTTTCAGAATAAATCTGAGAAAGCGAGAGGAGTCTCGAATGACGACCCAACTAAAATCGATGACGACAAGAACGAGCAGGTCTTATTATCGCTTTTGCCGCAGTGAGTTCAGGCGAGCTCCGCACTGACCTCCACCAAATATCAGGAAAAGGAGCACCAATGTGAACTGGTGGCGATGAAGACGCGACCTCGTTGTGTGATGCACTCGGGATCCCGTTGATCTTGGAGCCCCTTCAGGACCTCTACTTTCACGGGTGGGGCAATACTGGAGCACATGTATGGCAGACTGTATGTTGCTGGGTTCTTTTCGTCAATGATCTGAACGGGCTCCCCACAGCAACTCAGTTCGATATTTTTCGTAGATTATCACAACTAGTAATCGGCTCATACCTTTAACGTCACTCGGACACCTTTACCAGCGCGAATCCAGCTACATTCTGCTTTTGACGTCCGTTGGACAATGCTAACCGGTTTTCCAATCATACATCGTCCCCAATAGCTGCGGCGATGGCCCACTTCGCAAGTACATTATTCAGCATCATGCTTTCCCTCATCTCACGCTGTTTGGAAATGCTGATGGGAACATGGATAAAAACGCACTGAAAACCATGTACCGGTTTACTCATGCCAATTCTACCGAAATGAATGCCCTGCTCGACGAAGAAAATAAAAAGGACGAAAACCTATACTACATGTGTGAAACCATCTATCGTACACGTGATATTTGTGCATCGACTTGTCGAACAGCTCCGCGGAAAAAGATATAGATCAGCCACGCTAGAGAGGCAATCAACGAATTAGTACAAATAGGTTTGTTCATAGAACACATTGGCGAGATAAAGTATAACGTTTTGAACGTCGCCGACAATGGAACTAACTACGGAGAGTTCATCATCGTAGCTAAAAAGAACGCGGAATAAGTATCGAACAAGCTAGAAATAGAATGGATATGTTATCATGGCACGCCGAAGTTCTCTAGCGCTGAGCCCGGTTTTACTGAACCAGTTCTCACCAAGCTACTATCCTCTCATGGCATCGTGACTGAAGACCAACCAGCGAGATGCTTTTCTAATAATAGAATGGTGCAGCGTAACAACGGCTTGTTTAATTTCCGTTCTATCGCGTATCGCAAAAGAGAAAACAACTGCCGCTACAAATACTCTTGTTTCAATTGCATCTTTTCTCTTTAACTTGTTCCATAGCAATATTGTAATAAGCGCATTCCAGCTCGCCAGAAAATATTCATCATTCCCTTCTAAGATACCTTCGACTAGAGTCCCAGAAGAGAATCTCCAAGCGAATAAGCGCACCACAGCGACGCGGGAACTACTAAACATTTTGAAAACAGTCAATGGTCACCTCTTTCCTACGCTCACTATCGAGCATAAGGCTGCCAGTTGGGTATATTATTACATTTTTTTGCAGAACGATCCTGTTCGATGAGGCAAAGCCACAGTGCCAAAACACGACACCTTGCCAAGTTCAATCCATTATATCTAATCGAGGCCCGCCTATGAGAGTAGCATACGAACCTGTGAGACAGGTCTTAAATAGTAAGGTGGAAGATGAGCCACCAGACGGCATCCCGGAAGACGTACTCGCGGACGATACTCCCCCGCTCGCGATAGCGGAACAAACGGAGCAATTCAAAGAGGTAGAAAAGATATTGCTCTATGTATTTCAGCAGGGCTGCTCCACTGCCCAGCTAGAGTCAGCCACCCTGCCGCCTTGTTCATCCTTCCTCAGTACCGCAGTCGTTCGAAACCGAACCCCGGATATTGGTCACCAAATAGCAGAAACGTAGAGCTCCGCTCAGATGAGCAGCACGTGGTGAACGATATTTACAGCGCAATTTGCAGTGCACAGGATACTCGGAAAAAAATGGACCACGAGCCATAATGGATCTTGGATAAGGTTGTCGAAGAAAAACTAATAAGGATTTGGAGCGAAGTGCATGTCGAAATACATGCCTTCATGGTGCCTAGAGACACTTACGGGATCTATCCATATGTCGCGTAGAAGGAAAGTAGTTAAGTACATTAACGAAAGCTCATGAAAGCCAGACTTTGTCTCAATGGAAATAGAAATAAGAAGAAAAGAAACATTCGAAACGGTTCGGAAAATTCGATGTAACACATTATTCAAATTCTCCTGTCGTTTTCATCGACACTGAAAATTTGCTTTGGATGCATTGATATCTAAGGTGCTTATCAGAAGTGTGGACCCATCACACGGAACCTCTATGTAAGGCCACCAGCGGATTGGAGTGGCCTACGCAGCACCCTCTGAAAGCTCGTTAATCTCCCGTACGAAATTCGTGAAGTTGGAAGGCAGTGGGCTATCGTGATCGAGCATTGGTTACTGTCTGAAGAAATCTTCTCACAGGGTTTTGGAGTCAGTTCCCTTTATATACAATTTAATGAGGATGAAAATATTTCGATGCAACTTGCCAAACTTACTGATGATCTCCTCTGTTCTGGTTCAATGCTAATCATGCATGGTTTCGCGGGCGAGAAGGACACTCGATTCAGGATCAGCAAATCCATTTTTAATGCCAATTTAATATCAATAATTAAAACATCTCGAAAGCTGAGGGCGTTGCCATTCAACTTTCAATAGAAGACTATTCGAATGATATAAAGACCATCAATATCAGCAAGAATGGAAGAAGAAATCGAGAGAATGAAGCACAGCTGCATGAGATCGGAGCATATCGAGCTCCAGCAGTAGCTTTCATCTGGCTCAAATACAAAGTACTAATGCAAACGGCGTACTTTTGATCATTGATGCAGCAAAGAATCCCACCACTGACAGTCGAGAAACTGCCCAATGCAGATCATAGGCTCTCTGAATTACAGAACATACGGCAATTGATCACACTTGATAGTCCATCATATTAAAGTAGCCTTGCTGAATTGATATCATTCTCCGACGCCTCCTGTAATATTTGAACTAATGAACAGGACTGAAAGACTGGTTTCGTCATTTTTATTCGCTACAAAACGTTAATTGACGACGCTACAACTCAAAGACTGTATCAAAAACATACGACATGCTGCGAAATCTCCAAAAACTACCAAATATATACTGTACACCTACAAAAATAGGTTTCGGAAAAAGGTGAAGTAAAAAAACCGATTCATAAACATGTGATCATCAGTAAAAAATTCTTTACTGCACGACGCTCAATAGTTTATTTTGCATCCTGTTTGCTGTAAAACGCTAATGCAACGTTTTGGAATCGAATTGATGTACTTTTCTAAACTTGAAACTGTTGTAGATTTCCAGCAATTTTTAGTACAGTTTTTGAGTTCAAAAACTGTCTGATCTTGCCTTCTAGGCGCATAAACCATCCTCGCCAGGAGTCCCCAAACGTTTTCAATTGGGTTCAAATCTGGTGAGCGCGCCGGCCACTCTAAAACAGATACTTCAGACTCCTGTAGCCAATTTTTGATTAAAGATGAAGTGTGTACAGGCGCATTTTCCTGTTGAAAAAAGAAAACTTTTTCCATGAAAACATAAACCAAATGGTATGAAATAACTGTATAGAACTTCTTGATATTTTTCCGCATTCATGTTTGTTTCAATGAAGGCAATTTCCGTTAGACCTTTTTTAGAAATACCTGCTCAAACCAGTACAGAGCCTCCACCTGAATGCTTGGTATAAAGCTCATGACCTTTCTTACGAAAATCGTGCCAATAAAAATTGTAGCCATCTGGTCCGTCCAAACTGAACATTTTTTCATTAGTGAAAAAAAAAATTCCCATTCTTTTTTCCAGTAGGCTTTTCCAGCACACCAGTCCACCCTCTTCAGCGTTTGATGGTCTTGGAGAAAGAAAGCTTTTTTCATTTTTTTAATTAAATGAATTTGTGCTGTCTATCAGCCTCCACATGGTAGATTTAGAAACGTTGGGATTGATATTAATTCCATTTTTTTGCACAGTACTTTTTCTTAGCACAACTCTTTTTTAATTCCTCTCTTATCCGCTGGGCTGAGCTTCTTTGGGTACCCCAGAGATCGTTTTAAGCCATATAGAGTCGGGTTTTTGAGATAAGTAGCAATTGTGACCCTGGAACGCTTTAATGTTTTAGCGATAGCACTGGTAGAATGTTTTTTTCGCGTTTGATATAACGAGTTGAAACTGTTCTTTTTTTAATAGTGGCCGGCCTCGATCCATTTCTACTAGAAAGAAGACGGTGTACATATCTTTTTGAAACGATTCTACATAGCCTATGTGCAAAATCTAGTCTACAGTACAGTTTTGGCGCACTTTTGAGGGGTAACATGTTTTTGAAACACACTGTATTCGCTTATATACTGGGCTACCATGAAGCAGAAAAGAGTATTACAATCGTCATATGGCGCTGAGATTATCGCGTGGATACAAGTGGATGATAGAGTGTATCTGATTGAGGCTGTGCAAAAATCCATATTCACAGCAGACCCGTTCTCACACATTCTCAACGTCTACTCTAAAAGCCTTTTTGACATTATCACGACACTTCACGAAGAAAAAGAATACAGGCTTTGTAAAGTTAAAGACTGTCCTGCAGTGTACTGTTTAGTCTCTCTACAAATGCCCCATAAGGATCATAGCACCTCTCTCTCTGAGGACGTCGAGAAAAATTGAAGCCTCAAATCATATTATGAAGCGGATGGTATCCGGGTACCAAAGGTGGGGCCTCAATAATCTGCGGCGGCTACAGTCGTCGAGAGTTAGACTTTAAAAGACCTACCTAGAAGGGCAGCATGCGCCAAGGGTCGGATCCGAACAAGTAGACAATTAAGTCGCCGATAGAGTCCAATCCCCCATTTTTTCTACCTTACCCTTTCTCGTCGTATTCTGAAAACAAGCACAATGGCCTTTTTAGACTCGTCTCCCATGCTTTGCAATACGGCGGACATGAGCTTCCTCACTATGAAGTAAGCGGTGTTCATCAATTCCGTTGGCTTGCTTGAGACTGACGTCCATCAGATTCCGCTTTCACTAGATGAACTCTAGGCTGGCATCGTTGAAATGGTTCCGCTTTCCGTGTTGTTTGGAGATGCTGTTAACGCCATGCTGTACGTATTACGTGCCCTTTATTCGTGGCCAGACAACAGAGAAGCAGGATTGACGTGGCACAGCTCACGCAGAAACGCTCTATCCTTCATCACCTCTCTCCACGCTGAAGCTTAAGAACGTTAAGCCACTGAAATCTTCGCTCGAGAGCTAATTAGTGGCTAAAATAAAAAAGCATCGTCTGACGCCAACGAGTCTCCGTTAACTGCCAGAAAAGCATAACTGTTTTGCAACGGTGAAAAACCGTTGCGCATAAGATAGCGATGTGTTTGGAAGACCCGAAGCAGAAGTTTCCAGAAACAGTTTGAGACTTTTTAATGGATTTGAGGCTGACTACAGCAGAGCCGCGAATGATTATGACCTCAATCATTAGTAGAAGTTTCACTATTTGCAAAACCTATTTTCAGGTGACTCAAAGCGCTTCTACGCTAAGATCGAGACGTATGATGCTACATTTCAGCAGATGGTCAAAATGGTCAGTAAGGAATATATCATTGGCATACGTCAGGACAGATGTAAGAATTATCTTTCATCTCTCCTTATCAAAAAGTTCTACAGAGAAGGTCTTGAGATTTCCGCTGCTCTAGAGAAGACTTATAATGTATTTATGAAACTAGCTTCTCAAGTTCTGCGGTGGCATCGTGATGAATCTCACGAAGTCAAATTCCTGCGCATAAATGTTCTTGGATATGACTGAGGCCCCGAACCGCTTTCGCACATACCTACTCACGACTTGACCTTCCAAATGTTGTATGGCGAGTTGGAGTCTGCATCATGTCTCTCTAAGAAAGGAGAGTTAGCCTATGTTTGTGTTTCAGCCTCCAACATAACTGTGAAGAAAGTGGATGGTTCTTTTGGCATATTGTACCACAGTCAAAGGCAATATCTAAACCAGCACTCGGGCGAGCAAATCAGTCGGCTTCAGCAAAAGTATCCTTTCTGCCAGCTTTGGCAGGCTTTTGGAAGACATGACTAACGCAAGATACGCAGGTAGGGAAAATAAGAGGATAGAAAAAGGAAAAGGAGAAAAAAAAGAAAGTAAAACAAGGAAGGTTGTCAGCCTTAAGGCGACCAGTTTACTCAACGGTCGACGAAGGCAACCTACAAATACCCCACCGCGCGCGCTTCGCCGTCATCGCAGCAAGTGACGACGGCAGTTGCGCCATAACGTGCCACGTTCTTCGTGTGTTCAGCTGTACACGAAAAGCGCGCGAAAACTAGAATACTACAATTTCAAATTACTAAATCAATCAACAGTGAACGCAATCAGCGTAACAAATCCATTCCCACTTCCTTGATCCAGAAGCAGCTCTAAAAACTCAACAATTTCCGTGCCAGCACTCCAATCCCCCTGCACAGCCCACATTCGCACATTGCACCCAAACCGGCCATTCCAGGCTAGAAACGCGCATCCTCTCTACCTGCATAGTCAGTCAACTACTCCAGACCTTATCCACTCATAGCGCGCCACTTGGGTTCATCCTCTCTAATGCGCCCTACAATCCACAACACTTGTAGAAACCACGTTGCACAAGGTCACTTGCAGTAGCCAATCATATCTCCGTTTCACGTTGGGTTCGAGCAGAGGCGCATGTTCGCTTTTTCGAAGAGGGTGCCCAAAGGTGCCCATGGTCCCCTGCACCTTTGGTTCCAAGACCAACTTGGGCGCCTGACAGGCACTCGACCATGTCTGAACATCAACAATGACCCACTAAAAGTCATGGGTTGTTTCCACTACATTGATCCCAATCACCGTACAAACGGGTGTCCAAAAGTCATCAATGCTGTCTCAACAGTAGATGAGCCGATAAGACCGGAATACAAGAAATCTATATTTGCAACGCTCGTGAACTCAAATACTTTAAAAGTATATTGGATGAAGAATTCCACGAAGCCTGCCTAGACACAGTGGCTCAGAAGGGTTTTATCGGAATGCCGTAGGTGCAGGCATATTGTCACTTCGTTAAGAAAGATCTCTCCCGTCATAGGAAAGAAAAAGTTGTATGTCTTGGTTTAGCAAGGAGTTGCATATAAGCTTGGGGTTATTCGAGATTCATGTTCCGCTTGATGATTCAAATTTTATTAAGCTACTCTTCAACGTGGTCAAAAATTAATGTTTCGTTGTTGCTTGGTTTGGAAAACATGTTAGGGTACGGGATGGTGGTGAATGTTGCTAATCAACTACTCTCTAGCATAAATCGTAACTGGAACCTCGTGCTAGATTGGAAACTCGGACTTATGTGCTTGACCTGGCCATCATCAGTATTGTATAGGTCTCCAGAGCTCAATAGAATCCTTCGTCATTTCTTTCACGCTAATTCCGACAGAGTTTTTGATCTTATGAAAAAGCGCAAAATGCTGACGCAACTCTTCAAACTTACCGTATGCTGAAGAACTTCTCGCGATCACGGGACAGCTGCCAAAGACTACCCGAAACGCCTAGACATTTTAGAGTGCCTCTACCTCAGGAGGACTTCATATTAAATCACATTGTTTACATGGATTTGATGAAACTAGACGGAAAACCGACACTTTACATCATTTATAAGGACTCCTTTTTTAGAGCAGCTACTTTTCTTCTCGAAAGGTGAAACATCTAATGATGTCTGGAATGTTTATATGTGTTCTTAAATTATTCCTTATGTCGGGTTTTCAAAAGTTTTTAATTGTAATTAGGGTGCTCAGTTCACGTCTATGATGTGTCAGAGCATGTTTTTGAAGTCCGGGATACTTCAGAACGAATTGGGAGTGGAGAGCCACAATGAACTTGGAGTTGGGGAGAGATATAATTCTTTCCTTCGACATATATATCGCAAGATCCGAGCCGAGCACCCTACGTTTGCTCCAGACTATGTTCTTTCTCTCTTAGTAAAATCGATGAATGAGTCGGATGGACCTCATGGAATCTTTTCTGTCCTGCTCATGCTTTGCGTACTCCCAAGAATTCTTTCAGCAACGAGAGACTCATCCGAACGGCGTGAGAGGATGAAGGTGTTGGATAAAGTGCCTGTGCTGTCCCTGAAAACCAATGTTCCGGGGACCATGGGCTACGTTGGATGTTGACTCTGTGTGTCAGAGAAACTGAGTTGCTGTCTCTGAGACGAGAAGTATGTTGTTGCTACATGCACTTGGAAAAAGAAGGATTTTGTTGGTACACGTGAGCAGCTGAGCTATTCGGCACGGTGTTCACTACCATATGGTTTCCAGGTGTACATATTGCAGACTCAGCTTGATGTACACCAGATATGTTTTGGTGCAATGTGCCTCTTCATGGTAATTATAGACACATATTGCGGTATGGACACTAGTGGTGGTAGAATACAGAGAGTGTAAGGTGGTTGAGTGAATTTGTGCATTGTCATGGTCTGGTGAGTGCACGGACCTGTCGTGGCTTGTTGTGCCTTGCTGTTGTCAGCATTACTGAATTGTGGCTTGTACATTTATGTCATGTTACAATATGATTGGTAGTATTAAGTGTCTCGCATTTGTAGTGTAATTTCTGATGCAACCTATTCGGTGCGACTGAGCCACTATGTAAGTCGTGGTCAAGGCACCTCCAAGTATATCCCAGCCAGAGCTGGCGATCATTTTTAACATCCCTCCTGTTGATTTTCAGACATATTCGAGTGCCTGTCAGTCGCTCAAGTTGGTCTTGCAACCAAAGACGCAGGGGAGGATGGGCACATTTGGGCACCCTCTTCGCCAAAGCACATATGCACCTCTGCTCGAACCCAATGTCAAACGGAGATATGATTGGCTACTGCAAGTGACCTTGTGCAACGTGGTGTCTACAAGTGTTGTGGATTGTAGGGCGCATTAGAGAGAATCAACCGAAGTGGCGCGTTATGATTGGATAAGGTATGGAGTAGTTGACTGACTATGCAGGTAGAGAGGATGCGCGTTTTTAGCCTCGAATGGCCGGTTTGGGTGCAAAGTGCCATTGTGGGCTGCGCAGGGGGATTGGAGTTCTGGCAAGGAAATTGTTGATTTTTTTGAGCTGCTTCTGGATCAAGAAAGTGGCAATGGATTTGTTATGTTAGTTGCGTTGGTTGTTGATTGATTTAGGCGGTGTGTAAACAGCGGGCCATCCAGAATGCGAACGTCGGGAATATTTTGCTTCTATAAAGAAAATGGGGACAGTAAATTAAGTCTGGTGACAATGGTCCACATGCAGCTGGACCACCTCTTCGCTTCAACTGCTCCCGTTACTTTGCACACAAAGAGTGCCAATTGTCTGAACTTTTAAAATTGGCGCACGCTGACGGCGACGGTGTCAATATGACGTCGACAGCGACGCCGTCAATTTGACGTCGAAGGCGACTGCGGCAATGACGCGACTGCGCAATTGCGTCGACGGTGACGGCGGCATTTGACGCCGACGGCACGCAATAATGTGCAAGTGTAGGATTGCATATCACGGACCACAACTATTGTGACAACGTCAGCTTCAGGTTTACCTTTTCATTCAACATGCATCATGCGTTCGTCGGCAATGCAATGCCGAGAAAGAATGCTCTCGTTACGCGAATTTCTCATTTTGCAGTCAGTATACTCTCCCGCAAACGACCGTCGACAAAGTCGTATATGTCGCCAGCTGTAGCTCGCAAAAATGTTTCGTTCGAATCGATTACAAACTTTTTCAGCGACGGAAGCTTTCGTCGAGACTACAGGCTAAGTATAAAGTCGTTCGCAAAACTTTGTAACATGATTTTCCCGCTTTTAACGAAGAACGTTGAAATGGGGCAACGATCTGGACGTCCAACTATCAGTGTCGAGATGCGACTTGGAATACCTTTGAGCCGTCTCACTGGGGGGTCTGTAGACTTGATTCATCAGCTGTATCTGGTTCAGCGATCTACCGTTCATGCAATATTCAAGGAGACATGTATGGTTCTCTCACCTATTTTGAAGCTTCCGGGAATACCGGACTCGCTGGATAAGCTTAAGGGCTAGGGGTTAAGGTTTCAAGGTTTCACGCAGGCGATTGAGTCCCCTCAACGGGTGCATTTAGGATCTCGATGGCATCACCATTAAGATTATGAAGCCGCTTATAAACGCCGTTAAGTATTGGTGTAGGAAAGGTTATTACGCTATTCCGGTTCAAGCTCTGGTAGATGCACGTGGTCGGTTTTTATTTGTTTCTGCAAAATGCGTAGGTTATGCCCACGATTCCCTCGCTTACGCGTCCTCTAAATTGTCTGACTTTCTAAAGAACCAGAAGCTTCTGTACAGTTTTGGATTGTTGGTGATGAAGCATATGTCTGCACGGACAATCTTATCACGCCAATTCCAATGTTGTAGATTTCGCATTGGTCCCAGAGATGCTTTAATTACTTTCTCTCCTCTCTAAGGGTTCACGTGGAGCAGACGTTTGGGAGACTCGTGAGCAGATGGAGGATATTACAGAGCACTTTGAATTACTCTGTAACAATGAGCGCCAGCATTATTGTTCTGTGCATGAAGTTGCAGAACTTCATTATCGATGAAGGGGAGGAAAGGGTGCATTTCCGTTTGGTCCGGGAGCGACAGGACATGGAAGAAGATAGTCGCAAATGGTACAATATCTGCAAGGAAGGCTTTATTGTCATGTCTGAGTTGGAGGATGGGCCACTGCTTTCTGTCACTTCATCTCGATCTACGCGGAAGTGCGACGAAATGGTTCAGATAATTCTGGAGAAGGATTTACGTCGTCTGGACGAGCTCTAGAGCACGTTTTTATCGTGAATGTCCGCGATGATCATATCAGAGGCTTAGCCCATATTGATGGGCGAATGGAAGTACATGAAACGCCTTCTAGAGTACCTGCCATGGTTTCAATTCGATCAACTGTTGATGACTCTGTTCTTCGCGTTCGAAATGCCAGCGTTGAGTCAAAAGTAGAGCCAGTCGAGGATGAGCTGCGTGTCCCTTCATCTCTTCTCGCGCTTCTTCTTGAAAGTGGACCTCCGGATAAAACACTTCGCGAGCAATCGATCATAGCACGGGCCCAAGCAAATTAATCGAAAGAATTCCGAGTTAGCACGGGAACGTCTTCCGCAACAACCCGAACCTATGGACAATAAAGCTTTTCATGATTACTTCCTTGACAAGGCAGCCTGGCGAGCGACGAATTGCATAGGAGAACGCAAGTGAAAGATGCAGATGGCTAGAAAGATTGCGAAGATGGTCTTGCGCTACCACAAACAGCGACGGTGCCACGAAGCTAGAGCTCTGGTTGAGGAACTGCAACAAATCCGAAGGTTCGCAACCTCAATAGCTAGGGATGTATCAAAGTCTTGGAGGCAAATTGAGGCACTCGCCGAGTATCGAGCTTCTCGTAAGAAAAAGGCGCAGGAGGACAAGGAATGGAAAGGCTGTAGATGTGAAGAATAGAAGTCAGATCGGTTCCGATCGCATGCAACAGGCTGGAAACATTCCGCCTGCGTATAACGCTTCCTCACAAAATGTTCCAAGCTCTCCCCCAGGTTAGATCACTGCTTATTATCAATCTCAACATGGAACCTCTGCGCAAAATGTTACCAGTGCAAGTCAAAAGGTTGCGCTTGGCCAGACAGGTACCTCCGAGCAATCAGTCGCCGTGAAGCAGGGAGATCCGACTACATAACATACTGGAACGAAGCACTCAAATGTTTGTACAAGCATTAAAGTTGGCAAAATGGCATCACGGATGGAGAGCAAGATACGAAAGGATCATTGTAAAAGTCGTCTGGCGCCATCGTTCAGTCAATGAGCTCCACTTTTCTACAAAATGGATACAGTGGTTTGTATCCATTAGGTCTCGTGCTGTTTTGTCTTCGAATAGTCGGAAGACCATATATTGGCGATAGAAGGGATCGACCCAGAATGGTATATGCATATATGCCCTGGAGCATGGCTCTTACATGCGACGCCGGGGCAAGTGGAAGCTCGAGTCGAGGTAGCACTGCGATGTCAAGGACGGTTGCTGGACGGGGCTCTTCTATGAAATCAAGGAGCTCAACTGCTACAGCTTGTGACGAAGCGGCAGAACATAGCAGGAGAGTTCAGGCGAGTGGAAACTCTGGTATTGTGGGAGTCATCCGCAGAGGAGGAAAAGAAAAGGCTGTCAATGGAGGAGCTTCTGTAGGAAGGACAGCCGCAGTAGGCTGCGGCGTTTTGACATCACGAGTAACGGCTTCGAACTTGGTGTCAACCAGTAGAAGAAATGCGGTCATGAGAGTTGCTCCTCGGGAGGTGAACGTATGACGTGCTGGGGCGATGTGAGAGGGAGCATGGCTCTTCAGAGAAAAGTTATTTAACAAAGAAAATGCATAAGAAAGATAAGTGAACTAGAGTATATTACGAAACTATATGCAATAGTTGTTGCTTCACGACACACGCATAAAGATTATGCTCAATCGCTTCCCACAACCCCACTCTACAACATGGTGCAGCAAATATGATGAGTGTAGAGACGCTGAGACATTAGGTACCACCATGGTCAGTTTTTCATTTTGCAATAAGCATTTTGAGCTGAGTCAACAATTCTTGATGGTTAGCTTCTAGAGCTTCCGCTGTTACCACATCATTCACATCACGAGCAATCTTAATGGCCTGAGAACTCTCAGCAAGCATGGTTGCCAGCACCATACGATCACCGAAATTGAAGCGAAGCTCTCCTGCCGTCGTCGCTCTCGGTTCCGCCCTCTTCTCCCGTTCCATGCTGAGTTGTTCCCTTAGAATTGCGTTGTGTTCTTCCGAAATCTGATTGAAACGATCAACATAGCACTGAAAGTCAGCAAGTCCTTTCGCATTGCTACTCCTCCTCCCTCCAGAACTCCTTCCTTTCTGTGTAGGAATTGCTTCATTGTTATTCTCACTACCCAGAACACCTTCCTCCACACCCCCATCATCTTCTTCTATTACTTTCGATGTCATGCGAACTAAATCCTCTGCCTCATCCTTCTGTCCCACTTTGGTGACAATAATAAAAATGTACGCACGTTTCGATTCAGCTGTTAGATCGTCGTTTTTCTCTGTTAACGCAAGATACGCAGTAACGCAAGATACGCAGGTAGGGAAAATAAAAGGATAGACAAAGGAAAAGGAGAAAAACAAGAAAGTAAAACAAGGAAGGTTGTCAGTCTTAAGGCGACCAGTTTACTCAACGGTCGACGAAGGCAACCTACAAATACCCCACCGCGCGCGCTTCGCCGTCGTCGCAGCAAGCGACGACGGCGGTTGTGCCATAACGTGCCAGGTTCTTCGTGTGTTCAGCTGTACACGAAAAGCGCGCGCAAACTAGAGTACTACAATTTCAAATTATTAAATCAATCAACAATGAACGCAGCAAACAGAACCAATCCATTGCCACTTCCTTGATCCAGAAGTAGCTCTAAAAAATCAACAATTTCCGTGCCAGCACTTCAATCCCCCCTGCGCAGCCCACATTCGCACATTGCACCCAAACCGGCCATTCCAGGCTAGAAACGCGCATCCTCTCTACCTGCATAGTCAGTCAAGTACTCCAGACCTTATCCATTCACAGCGCGCCACTTGGGTTCATCCTCTCTAATAGGCCCTACAATCCACAACACTTGTAGACACCACGTTGCACAAGGTCACTTGCAGTAGCCAATCATATCTCCGTCTCACGTTGGGTTCGAGCAGAGGCGCACATGCGCTTTTTCGAAGAGGGTGCCCAAAAGTGTACATGGTCCCCTGCATCTTTGGTTCCAAGTCCAACTTGAGCGACTGACAGGCACTCGATCATGTCTGAATGTCAACATCTGTCTTTCGCAGAAACCGAACAAAGTCTGTCGGATCGTTCTGCCCGGATTTCGCCCAGTTTGCCTTCACGAGCGTAACTGTCTTCCGTACATTGTCGTATTGTTTCTTCAAGACAGTGCCACTTCTTTCACAAAGAGGTCTCGCATTAGAATCTATCCCATCGAAACGCCCAGAAAAATCCTCTTTCGTGTCCACGGTAGAGTTGTTT
Organism: Gracilaria vermiculophylla; assembly: GCA_019155205.2. Taxonomy (NCBI): domain Eukaryota; phylum Rhodophyta; class Florideophyceae; order Gracilariales; family Gracilariaceae; genus Gracilaria; species Gracilaria vermiculophylla. The sequence continues at coordinate 2,313,549 of JAHNZQ020000172.1, read as the reverse complement.
AATCGCTTCGCGATCACAGACCAAAACGAATCCCGCGAAACTCTAGATTCGAGTTCGATCCTGCTCAGAACTCTTCCATACGCGCTCTGCAGCGCATTTTTCGTAATCTCGTCATCTCGCAATAACACCATAAGTCTTGCGAATTCGTTCAATGAAAACGGAGGATCTCCAGGCTCCTGAAATTCCGCTGTAAGAGGAAAACCAGACTGCTCATACTTCTGATAATTCAGAATAGCCTTCAACACAGAAACGCGGTCAGATCGATGCATAATATCAATAAACTCTGATACGGTTCGCAGATTAGAAAGACGTGCACGACTATCCTTTGCGTCCTTTTCCCATTCTTCGTATCCAGAAAGAAACTGGTTCATTGAAACCCAATCCTGAATGCTCATGTCTTCAAATGATTTCTTGTGCAAGTGAAGAATGATGTTTGAAACGAGCTGCGCATGCGATCGGTTGCTCGTCTTCAGCTTTAATATTTTCGAAACGTCTCGTAACTGCCTTACCGTGTGTGTGAGCAAGAAAGAGTAGAGGTACTTCATTCGCTCCGCTTCGCGAAACGGGGGATGTTTGTAAAGATTATCTTTTGCAACAGAGGGCAGCAGAGCACGGGAAGAGTTTTCTTCCGTTTTAACTGCGCTAAGCTTTGCGCGTTTTGAAGCACTGTCGTCCGCCTCGCTTTGGTGCGAAAGGCCATGTTTGCGGAAGCTGCGCCGGACAAATGACGGCGTGATTGCGTCGTCGTCTGTATTTATCAAGTAAAAGACCGGAATGGGAAGGAAAGGAGAGTGGGTAGCCAAAAAGGGGATCGTCAACCCAGTCGACTCTCAAGAAACGCAGTGCTGCCGGATAATGTACCTAGTATCTCTCTCGCACAGGAAGTGCACCAAGATCTCCCATAAACTGCGCATTAAACCCAGAGGTTGCGTCTATTTTGGGGAGATCCATACTTGTTGGTGATTGGTCAGCGCTTCACCAAGTGTACGTCTCTCGTTTGTTCGCCTCTGTAACTTACAGAAAGGTGGGTGTTAAGAAACCCAGAGGGGGGCGTTCGCGTTTTCTCGCAAAGCAGAAGGCCTAGCCAATCGGAGGGCGTATAAGCCCTCTTTTCATCAGTTCGCGGTGTCTGTTCTTGTTGTTTAGACACCGCCTTAGTAATTTGAAATTGTAGTACTCTAATTTGCGCGCGCTTTTCGTGTACAGCTGAACACACTAAGAACCTGGCCCGTTATGGCGCAACCGCCGTCGTCACTTGCTGCGATGACGGCGAAGCGCGCGCGGTGGGGTATTTGTAGGTTCCCTTCGTCGACCGTTGAGTAAACTGGTCGCCTTAAGGCTGACAACCTTCCTTGTTTTACTTTCTTGTTTTTCTCCTTTTCCTTTGTCTATCCTTTTATTTTCCCTACCTGCGTATCTTGCATAAGGTTATGGGCCCAGAGAGTCGACTGATCGCAGACGTCACGCTCTTCTAACTTTTCTTTTGGATTCTAAGAAGTTTGCGAAGCGTGCGGCAGATTGAGTACCGTGTCGTTCTTCCTCCGGCGCGTGGTGAAGGCATATCCCCTGTCATTAACCCCCCGGCACAAGTCCAGGAAGACGACGAAATCCTGCTCTCCGCCAGTAGAGT
>JAHNZQ020000172.1:2284064-2311819 GCA_019155205.2 Gracilaria vermiculophylla | reverse complement strand
TAATGGACGAGCCGTAATGGTCGACTGTAGAAACCAAAACGGGGTTAGAGTTGTCCAAGAGGTGCTTACCTTTACTCTGGTGACGGGGATGGTTCGCACAGTGAGTATATCCACTAGGCGAGGCCCCTGGGCCGACGCGGCCGGACGAGCCACGTGGCCAAGGGGAGGTGCACCTGAGGTGCGCCCCCGGCACTCTACAATAAAATCTAAAATTGATCTAGCAATTAAGATTACCTCTAGGTCGCCCACGTGGCTGTTCTCCATGTAAACCGTACCCACCACCCTTGGTACCAAATACTAGAATTGCCTCACGGCCACTATACTACACTCCGCACATCGCGCTGCGGCTCCGCACCTCCAGCACTGCTGGCCGATTAACCCTACACCTCCGTCTGCACGGCAGGAAGGGGTCGTCCGGATTTACACCCGGCTAGTCGCGACCCTATCGGAGGGCTCTACCACCGTGCTACCCATCAAGGGAGCAAGGCTCGACACCTTGGGTGTCTTGTTCGCTCGCGCGGCTTGGCTCCACATGTTGAGTCTGAGATTCCTCCAATACGAAGTGGCCGGAATCACGAGTAATCGGTATGGAGTCTCGCAAGCGAGTAACAGAGAAGGGGTACGGTAGGTACCCGGAGCGACAGCGTGTCCACCGGTGTGTGGGCACGGGACGAAAAGAGCAACAAAAACAGGATCCAATACTGGGGCGAGTACACGACAATGTCGGTAAGGGATAGACCCAAGTTGTGGTGACACTCTCTAAGTCTCGAGGGAGGATGAACTGCTGTGCAAACGGGTGCTAACACGCAGCAGCGGTAAGCAACGCCGGAGGCGGAAAAGTTCAGAGCCACAACCCTCTTGGGGCCGTCATAGGGTCTACTGGGCAGCCGCCGTAGCGGGGTATATATACTGTAGTCGGCGCGCCACCCTGACAGTAGGGCGCGCCGCCCAAAATTATCTGAGTAAAATATCTAATTTGTCCAGCAATGCCATGCACCCCTACTGTACCCACGTGTGTGACTAGGCAGTCCGGCGTGCACCTCAGCGTCCAACCGCTGCGCTAACCATCATAAAATAACCATACCTCTTCGGAGTGCAAGTACCGACTAAGTCGTGAGAAATCCCCCAGAAAGGCGTTGCACTTCACTTACAGTAGAAATACTTTTCTCCTTTTCTTTATTATTTTTATCAAAAATTTTCAAGGACAATTATATTGCCCTGCAATAAAACTGGGAATATACCATAATATAACAAGAGCTGAAGGCAATTTCAATACTGTTCTTGACAGATACGTTTGTCAATAAAAGCCAGTAGTAACTACAAAACAAAAGAACACCGACTTTTATTTTATTGTTCATCCACTCAATGACCTTTATTCTAAACCTATAGAAACATGGGACAAATACGAAATTAGTAACTTGCTTAATTTTAAGCTGAGTCCATATTTAACAATATTGCGAAGCAAACGGATTCAACATGAGTTCTACTACAACAATAAGGAATTTTGCTTTGTCTACAGCATCAACGAAGATAATATACAGCTTAAGTAGACAAAGAGGCAAGCAGGGAACGATCTTCATAGTTCAAATACGAATACAAAACGAAAAGTACATGAATAGTAAGAAAAGCAAGAACTGTTCAAACTTATTTCAATGTACTTATGAGAACTAAAAAACAAAAACATAAGGACTCTAGAGAAATAAATCTTTTAAACTTACAGACATGAACTTAAGATTTTCAACTGATCTATTAGCGTTCTCTTGGTGAAGGGGGATTGAAAAACTTAATGTTCAAAGAACATAAAATATTATTAGCAGCCTATGCATTACAGTATTGTACGTGATGACAGCAGGAGTCTCTCGTTTCAACGAAAATCAGTTTTCAAGGTATGAGTCTGCCTCTATCTCTTACTAGTTTGGAGAGAAGGCTCCTCTTCAGTGTTATGTCAGAGTTCACGTTCGAATGGACGTGAACTCTTAAACATAAATTGGTGGTCTTGATTTCGAAGGAACGGTTGTGGGTATTCTATTAAACTAGCCCCTTTTTTGGAGTCGATGAATTCGGCAACGAATCGTATTTTCTAGTAAATTCCTTACTATTCGGGAGTTTCGAATTTGGCATCCATATGGAATCTTTCTTTTTGTCTCCTTCAAACTGTACGAGATAGAAAACTTTGCGCCTCTGGCGACGGTTGCCCAATATCGCAATTATCTCTTATTCCACAGTTCCTTTTGTGTCTATAAAAACTGACAACGAAGACCTTTCTGAGATAGGTCTTACGCCATTCCTGAGTTTGGATCCATGGAAAACGGTGTTCGCCCTTTTCATTGAGGCAGGTAGTTCGATTCGATACGGTACAGCTCCCATGACTTTCTGCACTGCAAAAGGCCCCAGGAATTTTGGCAGACATTTTTATGGGAGGTGTCGTCGACTGAATATTCCAGTACCGGCTACGCGTAATAAAACGATATCTCTCATAGAAAATCTAGTGCCAATGCGGTTCTTGGTGGAATAGAACGTTTGACTTGAGAGTGATTCACGTAAAGTATCCCTCACAAGCTGTTGAAACGCTTTCTTGGCTTCGCCGTCGTCAAATGCAGCTTGATATTGTGTATCTAATTTAGTTAGATGTCGCGAAAGATCTGAATGTGGAATTCTACCCAAATCGACGTCAAAACGCAAGAGTCTTGTGCTTTTGTTCCGTGATGCATTGAGTTCTTATTCAAGCTTTCTGAGCGTATTACACAAGTTTCGTGGCTGTCTTTGAATGCGGTGTCTAAGCATATGAACCAAGGTCCGGATCATATTTTCAGACTGTCCGTCGGTCTGTGGGTGACCCTTGGTCCCCATATTGAGCTTATGAATTCATAAGATCCGTCATTCCTGTGAAGTAATTTGAGTTGAAAAGTGAGTCTTTATCCAGTATTATCTTCGTGGGCATCCCATGTTTTGAAAATAAGTGGTCCATGAAGAGGCGCACAACATTGGGTGTCTTCATGTTCTTGCGTGTAGGAATAAATATCACTCCTTTAGAGAGTTCTTCTACGACAATCAGGACACAATCATTTCCAGTTTCAGTCTCGCGAACTCCTGTCAGAAAATCCATGTTGATAACATCCCAGCATTGATCTGGAAACGTGTTCGGCTTTAGTAGCCCTTGTTGCTCTGTGGCCGTATTCTTGTTCGTTTGGCATGCAAAGCAGGATAGTACGTGTTTATGGATGTCCTTGTAGAGAAAGTTCCAACAAAAATATCGTGCACAGCCGTAGTACGTCTTATCTTTCCCAAAATGTGCGAGTTCATAAGTCATTTTTTTGACACGGAGGCGCAGCTCGGAATCGTTCGGGACATGTAATAGCTTTTCGCTGGAACAAATCCAATAAAGAACGCCTTTTTATAGCCGGAAGTTCCTTGAATAGCGTTCTACCTTACGAGTTGGGGAAATCTGCGTTCCATTTCCAATGCTTGGCAATAATTGTGCGCAAGCATCGGTCAGATATGCACGTTTGATGTCATCTAGGAGGCTCACATCTTGTACACGCAGCGCTGCGAAGTGTGTTCTCGATATTACACTGCTTAAGGCATCTGCTGCCGCACTTTTCGAGCCAGATATGTGTGTAACCTCAAAATCGAAACTCTGTAGTTCGTCTAGCCATCGTTTCTGTCTTCCGGATAGCTTTGCTTTGGACTAAATATATCTGATGGGCTCGGGGTATGTACGCAAAACAAATTGTCGTTCGCGAAGGTCAACAGCCCATTCTCGCAGGGCAACCATGACGGGGAGAAGAACCTGGTCCCCCGTGGCCCAAAGTGTCTGTGTATCTGATAATTGATGATAAAGAAAAGCTACTGGGTGTCCATCCTGTTCCATTGTAGCTCCTATCGCATGTTGAGAAGCATCCATAGTTGATACGTATTCCGATTGCGAAGAAGGATGACGTAAAAGTGGTGCCGACGTCATCTTGTTCTTGAGGTCGAAAAATGCCGTCCCCTGGTCTTTGTCCTATTTGAAAGATTTATGTCGCACGATGTCTGAAATGGGACGTACCACTGCAGCGTAGTTGCGTATGAAGCGTCTATAAAAGTTCATGAGTCCCAAGAAGCGTTGTACATCTTAAATTGACCTTGGCATTGGCCATTCAGTTATGGCTCTTGCCAATTTTCTCTATGTTCTGATACCTTCTGTGCTCATCTTGTAGCCGAGATAGTCCATCTCACTAGCTCCAAACTGATACCTGCTAAGTCTAATGTAAATATTGTTTTTCCGAAGAACGGTAAATAGTTAGCGAAGATTTGTCAGGTGTTCCTCCTTGGATTTACTGTATAGAAGTATGTCATTGAGATAGAGAGCCAGGCATTTCCCATATATTTTGTGGAGTAGATTTGAAAGCATTCTCATGAAAGCTGCACGTGCGTTACGGAGGCCAAAAAACACATTATCTTCCATTCAAAAGACCCAAAGCGTGTGCGTATTGCGGTCTTATGGCAATCTTCATCCTTAATTTTTATCTGATGATATCCCCAGATTAAGTCGATCTGAGAAAATATCTTAGTTCCGGGGAGCTGATTGAGCGTTTCATTGATGAGTGGAAATGCGTTGGCGTCTGGAACAGTAATCTTGTTTTGTGCACGGTAGTTACAGACCAGCCTGAGATCCCCATTCTTCTACTTTACAAAAAAGACTGGAGCCCCATATGGAGAGATCGAAGGACGTAAACGACCTTTTCCTGACAAGATCGTTAGTTGCCGATTGAGTTCCTTCACTTCAGAGTTTGATAGACGTATGACAGGTCGCGCTAGTGGTGTTGAACTTGTTACTGTATTTATCTCGAACTCTTTACCGCGTGCAGGTGGAAGTTTTTGTGGGCGTTCTTCATGAAAAATGTCCTCGAACTCGTTAAGTAACGGTGTGAATAGTTGAGGACAGTCTACATATTTTAGACTGTTCGCCATTTGTTGTGTGATTTGTGCTGCAAATAACTCACAGTTGCCACTCTCCAGTACCTTCTTTAGCTTCCGAAAGGACGTCATTTTGATGCAAGGCTTCAATTTCTTCCTAGAATCATGCTTGGAGGATATCGTGACCCTCGTCCCGTCTTGCCATGTGATTGAAAAAGTGTTGGTCTTCCATTCGATGGACGGGTTTTGTGCTTGTAAGCATGTTCGTCCCAAAATCAGAATGAGTTGTTCGTTATCCTCATGCATATGAATAACGTAAATCTATTCGTCAGAAATGTGTCCCTTAAAGTTAAAGGTGGCTGTGACTTCTCCAATCCGAGATGTAGTCGAACTGTCTCCAAGTTCAACCTCTAGTGTTAATACATTCTTAACAAACAATCCCAAGTGCTTTGCGTGTTCATTAGCTATAAAAATGTGTGATGCGTAGGAGTCAATGACTGTATCAAATTTGTGGCCGTTAAGAGAAGCGTTATATATCCACCGTCTGTACTCTACCATCGTAAGACCGGAGAGGAAGATTCATGACTCCTGAGAGTCAAACGACACTGCCACACGTTCGTGTAGCTCCGCTAGTTTTTTGTCTCTCTCTCCTCTTTGCGTCTCTGCATCTCGTTCCTGCAAGGATGATTAGGGTCGCTTAATGGCTTCTGGCTGCATCTACAGCATCTGTCATTACTGCGGTAGAGACGCCATTCCCCTTTTTTGCGCAAAACCCCAAGAGGGTGCATCTGGGTCCTTATTCTTCTTTTTGGTGGCTTAATTACTGTTAGAATTTGTCGTGTTACTCTTGGCTGTAGACTTATTCTCACGTGTCACATCATGGCGTTGGGATCGTTGGGAGATCTTCTGTGTTTCGCTAGTCATTTTCATTGAAAATTCCGGCGTACGAACATATTCGAACACAGATTGTATGTTCGGATTACCATAGCGATAAAGCGGCTGTGAGGTGAGAGAATTTTCCGTGAACTTCTCATTCGTTGTTCGTGGCATGCGGTTGAAGAAATAGAAATATGCCTCGTTAGTTAGAGTGCCACATAACATAATCCATTCCTCGAATATCGAAATAAAATCTTGCAGCTTAGAATGGTTTTCGCGCTTCACTTCTATTAGTTGAATGCGTGCTTCAGCTGTCTCGTTAGCTGGCTTGAATTCCTGTGATATTGCGATTCGAAGCGCGTCTAATGTCGCCGGCTTGGTATTGCCCTGTTCCAGACGACTTATCCAGGTGGCGGCTTTATCCTGAAGATGACATTCTGCTAATGCCAATATCATTTCTTCAGAATAGTTGCACAGTAAATTATATTTCTTTATGAAGTAAAAAAATCTTCTAACTTTTTCGGAGGTTCTACCTGACTGTTTTACGGAAAACATCGGGACTGGGGGGGCTTTGAAGCTAGAAGCAAACGAAGGTGAGTGAGTGGATGCCAATTGTAGGTTTCCATTATTTCCACTCTGAAGCGTCTCAATAAGCGCTGCTTGTTCGTGCAACATTTGTTTTATTTCTTTAATTCGCTGTTGTAACTGTTCCAATATTTCAGTGTTTTTTTCAGGTTGTAAAGGATCGTGATTTCGAGTTGAACGACGCATAATAAGAGACATGTGTTGTTCCGAAGTCAGTTGCGATGCTACCAATTGTAAGATATGACAGCAGGACTCTCTCGTTCCAACAAAAATCAATTTAGAAGGTTTGAGTGTGCCTCTCTCTCTTGCTAGATTGGAGAGAAGGCTCCTCTTAAGTTTTATGTCAGAGTTCATGTTCGTATGGACTTGAAATCTTGAGTTTTAAATTGGTGGTCTTGATTTCTAACGAACAGGTGTGAGTATTCTATTGTAAGTATGGTCAAGAAATGTTGGTTTTTAATAGGTGCTGCTTTGAAGGAAAGAAATGGTCTTCATAGACACGGATCTGGATATATCTGATGAGAAAATATTCAACTGTCTAAAAATGCAGTGAGTATAATGTCGAAGTATTTGGCAGCCATAAGTTGTGTTCGGATATATTCCCGTCAATTATGTGAAGTAGTGTGAAATAAAGGAGAGAGTGGTAAGGAGACACTCTAACCAAGCGATTTACTGAGAAAAACACGACCACATAAACTCAGCTTGTCACAAACCTTTGAAGGCAACTTATTATTTGAAAATTTTAATCAACATCACAACGGGAAGAAAATACATGGTTCGAAGAGAGATCAAAATTTTATAAAACTGTAAAGATGGAGTGAAAAAAATACCGGAGAATATATGTAAGGCAAATTAAACTAACCTTGGTTGGTATCCCGAAATGGATGCAATATGGGTTGTGCTCCAGATGACCATTGCGTCTTAATCTAGATTTCGGAATCGGTCATGGGTTTTTTCTCTGGGTGGACCACCCAATATGATTTTGGGAGACGCAAGGCTAACATGAACATCACATTTTGACACCATAATTGGCAAGTGTTCTGCAGGCGCAAATGGGTCATTTTTGCAGCTGTAATGAAGTAGTGGCTCTTTATGGCTCGTGACGAATCTGCCAGCACTGGTCTTTCCTCCAGACATGAAGATAAAAGACGCAGCGAAGAGACTCAGCCTCTATCCAACGAAGCCCATTGTAACAAAAAAAGCGTTGAAAGAAACAAAACAGCAATGTCTGCTCTATTGACCAATCTCAACAACGGCCAGTCGAAAACAGTGTCAGTTACCCGCTATTTTGTTATGTTTGGCTTTTTGACTATCTCCATTGTATCAGCAACCTGGACTCGGCCGCAGAAAAACGTTAAACAGGCACCTTTCGAACTGCCAAAACTTGTACTCGTGCCTTCTGGGCGTCTGGGAATCCGTCAAAAGATACAGGAGAATCATCTTGACCAGAGTGCGGAAATCTGCGTTGCACAATACACTCATGGATTTTCAATAAGATGTGATGGGAAAGGTAGAAAGTCTACTTTCTATGTCAACGGAAAGATGGTACACCGGGAGTTTAGAGCTCCGTTTCACATCGCAGGCAACAATGGTCGCGATGTGATTGCTCCGTGGGTGTCCTATCCGAATCGTGGAGTTATCACTTGTGTTTTGGATGACGGTTCTCGAGTCTCTGTTAAATTCAGGATGAAATGTCTGCGGAGATGGGCGCGCCAAGGTACTTCAGCATTGTTGGCTCAAACGCTTTAGACATTATCTGCAGAAGGTTTTGGTTTTCGAAATAATAAAGTGGTACTTCTATCAGTGTTCACTTGTATAATTCGTTGACCCGCTTACTGCACAATGTGTCTTGTTTGTTACGGCCTGCTGTGCTTGCCTTCGCCTCAGAATCAATTCGCCGAGCAAAATTTCTTGCAAATCGCATGTTCAGTAAGAAAATACCAATAGGCTGATGCGATTAGTGTGCCTGATTCTCAAATCAAAACAAAACTGAGTAAGAACAATCACCGGACGATGTCATTCTACACTTGTCAATTAATGCTTAAAAGTGCATGACGCGAAAAAAGTTTTTTGATTGCTGTTAGGCTTAGTTACGTTAGAAGGACAAGAGCAGAACACAATAAGGCGCGAAACAAAGGCGCACTCGGGATCATTTCCACCTTTATGCAATCAGGCTGATTAAGTCCGAAGGAGTTCCAAATCCCCCTTCCGGAGCCATCTGCATCACAGCAGTACTCCAGAAATTACTCCAGTCTCATCAATGATCCTGTTTTCCGTACCCAAGCCATAATGCTTTCAAACGCAGGCTAAAAATCATGCATATCTAATGTGGCTTCGTGGCAATTTCGTTGAAAATGGAGTTCTCTGCTTCCGGATCTGAAGACATGAAAACTCCTGAAAGCCAAAACACGAGATTACGATAGCTCGAAAGAAAAGAAATCAATTCTCATCAGCAAAACGGCATATTGACCCTCTTGATCTGACAGGCTTCGCACTCCTCAAGGCTTAAATTGTGGTTATCATTGCTTTCTTTTAATGTAGATGTGATGCCAAAGAGAGCTTGTTTAACTAAACGAGTTGTACAAGAGTACCCCGATGACTCAATACGATTTCCTCTTTTTGTTCTAATGATCTCAATGCTTCCCGAAGATCTCCTGCATTAATAACTGCATCAGATGTTTCCCGTAATGCTGCTAGCAACTTACTGGTTTGCAGGCCGCCGCCATGCGATATTTCCCTTAATTTCTCTATAATCGCACTTTCCAAGAAATTCGCCTTAGTATCATCACCCCTAGACTTTCCAGCTGCAAAGAGGTTCATGTCAATCTTGCCGGTATTGGGGTCCAAGGCGGACATCCGCAACGCACTCTTCACCAATCTCATGGCCTCTTGGACGTCCGCTTCTTCCACTTCATTTTTGAGCTGCATCCTTGCGTGTGCCTCGGCCAGACGAATCAGTGATTCGAGTTGGCGTGGGGTGGCGCTAATGGTTCCAGCCCCTCGACCAACGGATCTCATCTCGATATATCCGTTGACAAGCGCATCTGCCGCGCTGTCCGTGAGCTTTGGATCGACAGTTTCCCGTGCATATGCTATGTACTCCGTCAATGTCTTGGCGTCGAGGAGTTTCCCGCCGGCATAAGATGGGGCGGCGGGCATTTCATCGTCATATTCCACCAAATCAATTGCGACTTTCTCTTCTTCCTTCGTCTCACCAGATTTCTCATTTCCTAGGTCACCTTTCATGTTCTCGTCGTAATTCCTAAAAAATAAAGAGACTATGTGCTTTGCAAGTCGGCGATCAGATTCGGCATTCGGTGCATCAAGAACAAGAAAGATAAGATCGAAACGGCTAAGGAGAGTGGGGGGAAGGTCAATGTTTTCAACAACTGGCTTTGCTGTATCATATCGAGAATTGACAGGATTCGCAGCTGCCAGCACCGAAGTCCTGGCATTTAGAGTCGCGATAATCCCAGCCTTAGCGATTGACACAGTCTGTTGCTCCATTGCTTCGTGGAGAACAGAGCGAGCATATTCGGACATTTTGTCAAACTCATCGATACAGCACACACCTCTATCTGATAAAACGAGTGCACCCGACTCCAGAACATAATCGTCACTATCGGGATCTCGGGTGACGTATGCGGTGAGGCCGACAGCAGAAGAGCCACGACCCGATGTGTAAACCCCTCTCGGAGCAAGTCTATGTGCACTATGTAGAAGCTGCGATTTGGAAGTACCTGGATCGCCGACCAGAAGAATGTTTATGGCCGACCGAAATCTGGCAGATCCATCACCGATTGCCTCCGAGTTTGCCTCATTTTGTCCGTTTTTCCGAGCTCCACCAAAAAGTTGAAGAAGTACACCCTTCTTCTCGTCTTCCATACCAAATATACTTGGAGCAACACTATCTGAGAGTCGATCATACAGCGACGGGTGACAAGCAAGCTCTTCAAAGAATTCTTTTCTTCTTTTCTTCTGCTCCGTAGTTACCGTTTCTTGAGCGAATGCAAGATCAGAGTTTGGATCGGTTGGTTGTCCCAGAGTATCCTTATCGACGGCTGAGCTTAGAAGATCTTGACGAGACTGGTTGTGGTTCAATGTGCGAACATGCACACAATCAATGTATGTACGAAACACTGAACGGATAGTTCGATTCTTCGGGTTGACACGGACCGGCACCGCTCTGAGCATTCCAGTGATCTCAACACGATCACCGGGTTTGACGGCATCCACAAGCGTGTCGTACATTACAAGGGTGAAAGTAGCAGGAGTTTCGCCTTTGGGAATGTTCTCTGGGGCTTCTTGCAATCGAACCATCTGCTTGTCAGCGAACTGGGAACGGGAGTGAATTAGGGAGAAGGAATCTCTTGAATTACATGACATGCACTTCCGGGGCTCTTCAATTCTACCGTGCGCAATGGAAACCTCTTGCATCGCATTGCACTTTGTACATCGGTACATTGCGGCTTGAATATCGGGGATGACAGTGGAAGCGCGAATTATCATTCCGCGAATCGAGACCATCTTAGATATGTCACTCGGATTTAGCTCTCGCATAGACTGCACTTGCTCAGGCAGAAGGTTGTACATACGAGACTGAATGCTTTTCCGACGGTTCTGTTCAATATCAGCGGCTTCATCGGGGAATAATTCACAGAATATGCGATTTATAGTTGCATCAAAAATGGTGATGAGGTCTTCAGGATATTCTATGACTCGGCGATACAGCAGGGAGTCAAAGGTGTGAAGATGAGAGAGATTGAGGTTGATGATTGATTCTCCAGTCCCTGAAAGATGGTGTAACATATCAATGAAATGGGGTTCTTTAGAAAAAGATGGTTGCTCCGCAGGAGCAGGGCCGCGTCTGGGAGCTGGGAGTGGGCGAAAAGACTCTTGCGGTCCTGACTGGGAGCCTTCAGCCGGGGCGGGTCCAGGGAGAATCTCGTCATTTACCTCAGGAAGAGGACCCTGTTGAGGCGTAGGTTGATTGGCGGCCGAAGTTGCGGGAGACGGTGTCGACGGGGTATCTTCTGGGAGACGGAAACCTTTGATGAAGGCTACCACCCGCTGTTCACAATCCTCTACGGAAATGTTGGTGTCCCACAAGTATGTCTGAGAGCTATCTATGCGACCATCATCACTTTGAGTCAAGTGATGGGGCGTGGGAGTTTGAAAACGAATCGGAGAAGAGCCGAGCTCACGTCGATGAGGACCCGGAACCAAAGCACGAGAAGGCTGTGGGGTTGGGTGGACAATTGATGAATCACCCGGACTGCGAGATGGGGGCCGTGGTGGCCGAGCGGCAGATGGAGTTGCAATCTGGGTGTCTCGGACGGAAGGAGTGCGGTTCGGATTAGCAGGCACGGAAGCTTGTTGAGGAGTCATTGGATTGCGAGGCGCCGGGTTTTGGCTGGTGATTGGGGTGGGGCGAGCGGTCGGGCTTCGGCGGGAGCTTGGACTACGGCGTCCGGCAGAAGGGCTGCGGCGTCCGGAGGGACTGCGGTGTCCAGAGGGACTGTGGCGTCTGGACGGAGTGCCTGGGGAACCACTTCTGTTTGGCGCAGAGGGGCGGGTAGAGGGCGAAGGAGACCGAGCATCCGGCGTTGAAGACTCGTCTACCATAGTGGAGTATGGGTCCTGTGTGGAATGATTTGTTGTAGAATGAGCTCGAACTTAAACGGAAGATGGCGCTTCAGAGGCGGGGGGGAAAGGCGAGGTGGGGTTGGGCGGGATGCTAATGTGCTGTGGGCACAAGCTTTCTTTGAGGCTTCGACTATGGTGGTTTCCCGCCAAAACACTTGCAGCAGACAAGAGTGGCGCTGTTATTTCCCGCGGTTTGATCAAGACTTGGATTGAGCTATGCACTGTTGGCCACGTTGACACTTTGGAATCTGAAGTACGCTGCTGTGTACACTTCAACGCCCTGAAATCTGCACCCAGGCTGAGTACGGCAGCTGTACTACAGTACGAAAGGTACGTCATTTCGGTATCATATCAAGTAGCCCTTACCCTTCGTACTGGGAAATCACCAGTGCTCACTGGTCATAGGCCGCTTTCGCGCTTCTCCTCCAGTCCGCAGTTTATGGCTGCACCCTACTTTATCTGCATATCTGGCAAGGGCGAATGTCCCACGAATTGCATGTAGAAATGAAGCATAGGCATCCGCTTCTCTCTGGCTACACGGCCAAGGTCTAGTGAACCTCGTTTGTTTCTTCGAAATCGACCATCATCGGCGTCGTGTTCCATCATGCTAATTGCTCCGATGGTTTCTCATTTACTAATCCTTTTCTGTTGAGTTTGTGACGGATCCTGCAAAACTGTATTCGCGGAAAAGGTGGGATCAGCCAACTACCTTAAGTGAAAGTCAAGAGTGGTTTCCCTTCTCTAACAGCCAATTGACCAGTGCATATTGCACAATTACATCGATGGTGTCAGCCAGGATGTGATGTACAGCAATAACACATCCAAAACGGTCTTGCACATAATCACTAAGATGCTCACCATCTCACAGTCGTCTTCCTTTTTCAATCAGATACCCACGTGTGTTGACCGAAGTAGTCGGCAGGAATCGCTGTCAAACAACAACTTGCCCTTGTGTAGAGTCTTCAGTGAAGAGTCTCACATCTCTTTGAACCTAAGCCCCCAGCCTATTTTGTAAGTCTTCTCCCCGAGCTGTAAGAGCCTCTCTATGCGTGCAGTTCAGGAAGACGATTGATGTTATACGCGTGACTCGTCGTTCCACAAGTAGTATTTTTTTTCTGCATCGGTTGTTCACCTATCTCTCGGAGACCGTTAGTGCATATTTTGGTATTCGTTTCCTCTTCAAAGCAACCTAGGGCTACGCCAGTGTTTATCCGAAAAAACTCCATTCAGTCATCGCCACGGTGCATGAGGGCACACTCTTCCAACCGACAAAGAATTTCACGGAAATGTTGCAAAGCAGCTTTATCACCTCATTTCCCACTCGTTCAGCTGTCACCATCTCTCAATCTTTCAAAGACGTGGGCTTCAAGCTACACACCAATTCCTCACCCATCCCCATCTTCTTTCTGAAATTTAAAGCTCGCAAACCCTTTTCGCGCGGAGTATATCAGCGTATCGCTCTACTTCACCCTGCTAATTGCAAGTCTACAAGCCATTTCCTGTTGGTTTGAAATCGCAACTCCTCGTCTTTCAAGGCACTGGGCATATACTCGCCCAGGTGACATAATTACCATTTTCTTGCTGGAAGTCGGTGTCTTACAACTTATCTGATTTTCTGTTCGGCGAGTATTACCTGGTGCAGCAGTACCCCGCTTCAGTATTTTACCCCGCAATATTCGAATTGCTTCCGCAACTCGTTTTGATACAATATTGCTCGTCTCGTCAGTGACTACTATTTATACACTGGCACTCATCTCCTCGTTGGCTTCGATCGGTACACCATTGTGGAGTTTTTGAGCTGCTACCTCTTCAAGGCTTTCCTTTCGCGATCATAAACGCTTTAAAAGTGTTATAAGTTCCGTAGAAAAAGTTTCCATTTATATTGTTTTGAGATAGGCTATGTCCAGAACAAAAGTCAACGACGTCGAAGGATGGGTTGGGTATCGTCATCGATTTTTTGGAATTCCTCAAAAGAGGTATTTGAAGCTGAGCGGTTCTACTATCACCATTCACCCAACTCCGACCGGCGTAATCGAGTCCTATATCTCTACACTTGAATCCAAAGTAGTAGTTTCCCTTCTTGGTCGCGTAATCACATTGCAAATGCAGAGTGGATACAAATACTTTCTCCACTTTGAAAATCGTTTTCAGTGTCAAGAATGGGCGACAGTTCTTAAGAATTCATCTACCAAAAAGTTTCATATGTATTACGAACTTGGCGAACAAATTGGAGAAGGGTCATTCGCATCAGTGTACAGAGCCACAAGAAAAAGTGATGGGACGGTAGTAGCCGTAAAAAAGGTTGTGAAGCAGCAATTCGACATGGTCACATATAGGGAACTGCAACGTGAGATCTATACTATGAACAATATCACGCATAGTGGTGTTGTTAAAACGTATGACGTTTTCAACTATCCCACAGAAGCTTACTTCGTTTTGGAATTCATGCAGGGCGGTTCGTTAAAAGATATCGTCCGGAAAGCAGGTGGAAGGGTATCCGAGGCCTCAGCACTTCAGATAACGAAACAAGTACTCCTCGCTCTTGTGTATTTGCATGAAAACGGATATGCCCACCGTGATATCAAACTCGAAAATATTCTATGCGAGTCTGAGGACTTGGAGAGTACCAGGGTCTGTTTGGCTGACTTTGGATACACCACCTTTTTTGCAGAACCTGGGGACGAATCCATGAGATCTCTCATCGGAACACCGGTATATGTTGCGCCAGAAATCTTCCGTGAAAGACCGTACAGCGAGGCAGTAGATTTGTACGCTGTGGGTGTCATGATCTTTCGAATGCTGTGTGGGGAATATCCATATGATGGCGGAGTGGACAATGATAAGACGAAGGATTTGACGATCGCTGGGAAACTCGTATTTCGGCAGAAAGCTTGGAAAGTAATTTCCATCGAAGCCATGAGCCTAGTCCGATCGCTGCTGCAACAAAATCCTAGAAAACGTTTGACGGCGCTAGGAGCATTACAACATTCTTGGTTTACGAACAGAAAGCTTCGGAGTAAGGTCAATGATTCTACATCCAAATTGCTGCTCGGAAGAGTTCAGGGTAAGCCTGGAAATCTTTGTATTGATGAATCAGCGACAACCATATCAAAAGTTGCACCTATCAAGTCCTCTGACGATGGACTTAATGAACCTCGATCCCCCAGATTTCAAGAGCTTTTGGCACAGTTCAGCTCCGTTGACAATGTACATCCCGATGCTTTACCAAAAGGTGCACACGATATGGGCGAAAAAGCATCAAGCGCATGCTCGAACAAAGGTGTAATGGATCCAAGGTTGGCTACTGATGATGGTTTAGACGTTCGTCATTCTTCTGCGAAACCCCTTCTTGGCATGATTGAAATCGACGGAGTCGACACCTCTGTTCGATGTCGACCGAAATACACGTCGGAGGAACTTCGGAAGAAGCTAAAACGGTGTATCTTGGTGGCTGTGTGTTTCTCAAAGCTTCTTCTCGTGTCTGAACTAAGGAGACCGAAGCGTCGCAAGCAAAACTATGCGGTAACAGAGGGGTCCAAATTACCAGATCGAAGAAAAGAAGATCGTCATGAGACAGTCCGAAGAACACATCGAAGAGCTTCTTCACGCTCCGTAAGCTACCGTACGTTTTCTTTTTCGGGGAGGTTTGCAGGCAATGGCAGTCCAGTGGCAAGGCTGACATCAAGGCTGAGGCGCACGTTTTCGCTTACGGGAAGGAGCCGGCGATGATAATGGGGAACCGACAATGCTCTCATGATGTGGGTGTGTTATATCCTTCGAGGATTATCACATTTCGCTAATTTGTGTTCTCTTTGATCTTCATAGACTTCAAAGGCATAAACTGAACATTTTCCTACGTAAAGGGCATTTGTCTTTATCAAAACATGCAAACGTAGATTGATAGTGATCTCGATGGCATGTGTTGATCCTTGACGTGAGGATTGTTTTGGTGTCACGTGTGTCTCCGCATCCGCATAGGCACGACAGAAAGTTCATGATCACGCAATCGATCGAAACTTTGCGCTTCCTCTTAACTGTACATCCTAGAAAGGATTTTCCATCAAATATAATACTACCTCTCCACGGCGTCTGCTATGTAGGAGAATCAGCGTGTGTTTCTTTGAGGATGTTTTCAAGGTTGCAGTAGAAGATTTCAAAGTGGGTTAACGTACTGGACTTGCGGATAAATGTGGACCGAGTGCACAGTGGTCAATGAGTATTCGATCGACATCTCTGCCCTCAATAATAAGATTCGAAGGCACAGCAAGATGGTTCTTGTATAGTATTTCAGTACTCTTTTGAAAATAGAGTTGATTTGAAAGGTAAATTCGATGGAAACTATTCTGGAGATCATGATCTCCAAACCGTTTTAATCAAGCTGCTTAACGCAAAAGGTCTGCGTCTGAGCTTCGGATTGGTCGCCCCCCATTCAAATCCAGATGAAACGGTAGCTCTCGCACACCTACGTAGCCTTTATTTGTTTGTCTAGAGTAAGGCAGACTCAACAGTTGAATCAAGCTATGGACGCATGGGCGGAGCACCCCAAGTTCAGACCGGCTACGAACGCCTTCTTGTTTGCGCCCAACGTGTTTTTCGCCAGAATAAACACTTTAAAGGGTAGCGGTGGAAGGGTATGGGCATGTGCCCAATCTCACACGAAAGAACCAAGTTTTCCGCTACCTTCCACTGCGGAAAATGTGCCTGGTACTTGCCGTGGAACCACGATTTACTATAATATTCCGTCAGTTCCAGATCACTTGGCGGAGGCCCCACCATTATCTCATCCACTGGACGGGGATGCTTATGTTCTCGCATTATCATTTCCTCTATCCGATGAGGGTCAAATTTGGGTACGAGGGCGTTTTGCCAGGACAAAAGCATTCCTCGTTGAATCTCGGGCTCGCAAACGAATATATCGCGGAATCTACGGGACACCAGGTATGAGGGGCTGGAATGCGCCTCTGAAGCCTCGGGCCTCATGCTTAAATGGCATCATGTACTGGGGAGATCAACGCAAGCCCAAAGTGCTTCTGATGGGACCATACACACTTCCGTTGGCGATCGATGGAGGTAATCTGGTTTCAAAAGGGCCTACTGCGCTTGGTGATGTTTTGACTGATTCACAAGAACTCGTTCGAGAGCGAGGCACTGAACTTTCCTGCTCTCCTGTTAGATATGGTAACACCGCTGTAATTTTGAGCCTTGGGCGTACTTCGGCCGGCTCGTTTACTGGTGCGTTCGTCGTTGAGAAGGGTGGAACAACAAAGCGATATCCACGATTCAATATTCCCAAGGGTGCATGGTTTACTGGCATAACCGCGTCTGGCAACTATATTGTCACGGCTATGTGCGTCACTAAAACAGCATCCGCGAACTTTCTCTCTTCCTTGATAGGTAAGTCAACAAAGAGTGAGCCTCCCAAAATAGATTTGAAAGCAGGCAGTCTTCTCACAGTCCTTGCCAGATATGGCACTATTCGAGGAACAATTCAAATTAACGGCATCATAGTGAGCCATTTGCTGAAGGTATTCGAAGCAAACGGTGAACTTACGATTCGTGGACTTTGTCTCTCGTCTAATGAGACGCAACCTCTGATTAGCTTGCAAATCGTGTCGGACGCTTTTTCCGGTAACCTTTGGAATTCTGAAAACAATGTTGGTCTTCGAAGTGATGTATTCGAAGCAACAATCTCAATCAATGACTTGAACGGAAAAAAGCGGAAGACCATGTCGAAGGAGAATTTGACGTTTCCTTTCTTCGAGCAGGACGTGATGCTTGTTGAGCCTGGATCTTTTCCTAATTTGAAAATGGATGACGGTCAGTGTGTGTGTACAGCGTATGATGTTTTGACAGGTAGAGCTGGACTGAAGGCTTTCGACAACGATCCTTCTTCACAGAGAACATGGTTTACATCTGGTAGTGATGACAAGCTATCCGGAGCCATCATGAGCCAAGATGGTTCCCACATAGCTGTTTTACGCACTAGATATGGCAAGCAATCGGCCGCGGGAGAACTACTAGTGTTTGACACTTCTACCATTGAGAATGGGCCGGTGACGATCATTGAACTAGAGAACGAAAATTTTGGGCAGCTGCGAAGTGCAGTGGGAGGAATTTGGGCTCCTTATTCGATGGAATGGAGCGAAGACGGAAGCAAGCCTGTAAAGAGTGCATATGAGATCTTCGATTCTAGGGGATGGAATGACATTGATTCTTCGTTCAGCTCGCTTGGTCTCAATCAGTGACCGATATCATTGTAAAGCACTAAATGTCACAAGGCAATGCGAGTGAAAAACATGCTGACGGTAATTAGGTATCGCTTCCAGGCATGGCTTGCGTTAGTACGGGGCTTCTGCATGCGAAACTTCGTGGCCGGGGAGGATGGCAATCGTCGTAGTTCCAGCAAGATTTTGAATTGAAGTGTATCTGCAACCCTTTCTCACCGGCACGAGCTCGAGCTCTTAATTTTTTGATGTCGAGTCATAAGATATGCACAACGAATATACTCAGCGCCAGTTCGCGCCATCCTGTCTGGAAATCTACAAGACGCTTAGCCTTGTGCGAAGACACACGAAAGGCGCATGGGCTCTTTGATGTATAGGAAGTCGTCGTCCGACTTGGAAAAAGTAGAGCTTTGTCAACTGTCTTCGCTATCTGTTAATCTACTCCAGGATTGAACTTCGCTCATCCGCATCCTTCTGGATGGTTGCGTTCCGTTCAGTATCTATGGTTAGTTCTACGCTGCTTACATATTTCTTTCTTGTTTCAGAGTTTGGAGCACAACTGGGCAACGACTGTATGCAATCTAGGATATTATATGCCGCGAAGCGTCTTCCAAAGAATATTCCAGGCTTAAGACTCGAGTAGGTCGGTCCAGTATCTGCAAGGAACCAATCGTTAGGTTGATCACTTATGCGAAGCCTTTCCTAACTGTTTCAAATATCAAGGACTAGTCAACGTCGCTATCCTTGTGACACATGTCTATGGCACACTTTGATGTCACGCTTTAACACATTCGACATGATGGCTCTTCTTTTGGATTGTTGATGACATCTTTTCGGCACCAGTTACAACAGCATTTTCTTGCGGGTTGGGAAAAGAATGCTTGCCGAATTCCGTACACGATAAGCATTGTAACTTCTGCAGCAGCCTCATCGGTGATAAAATGCGCTGCATCGACTTCAACTACGGTGTCGGCGCCCACGGCGTTTGCAAGGCGTCTTGACGCGGCTGGAGTGACGACTTTGTCATGTCTTCCCAAAATTACCAGTTTCAGTATCCTTGAACAATCTCTTAGTCTTCGGGCGAAGCTTGAGTCGAGATAGTGGGACCGGACTACGGCAGCATGCCCGTACATTGCATACGGGGAGTCTTGTGGACTGGATAGTGCATCGGAGCTCGCTTCTTTGGGATTGTGATCTTCAGGACTGATTTCACGACCAGCGTACTTTGCATGATAAATGTCGAATCTTCGCCGAGCGCGGCGTTGTTGCTTGGCTATTGCACGGAAAAGCGCCCTCCGCGGCTTCCATAGCGCGCGTGTGAGAGCATTTCGAGTTAGGCCGAAATGAATTTGGGCGTCGTGGGCAAGTTCAAGGAGCTTCGATTCAACGAAGCCAATGCCTTCAGTGGTAGATAGCAAAGTACGATGATTACCAGACGGTGGTGGTGCCATGGGTTTCGTGGGCGGTGGAGAGTTTGGTGGGGATTGAAAAGAATGTGGGCTGGTTGAAGAATCAGAATCAGAGGAGTGGGAAATGTTATTGTGCTGTTTGCCGAAGGATGACTTTTCTGCATGTTTGTGTTTCGGTTGCTCTTCGTTCTGCGACTTGGACGCCGCTGGTCCCGAGTGATGGTGCCGATCGCCAACCCAGCCATCCAAGAACTTTTGCGTGAAGTGCAACGAAAGATTAACGGCAGCGTGGACGTCTCTATCAAACCCGCTCCAAGCGACTTTGAAGGCGCCGTACATCATTCTGCTCGTGGGAATGAGATTCCACAGACCGCCTGCGTGGGTTGACAGAAGTGCGACAAAACGAACTTGACTGGGTCGTAGGAAAAGCATGTGCTGCGCAATCATACCTCCCATGGAATGTCCAACGACAGCAATCTCGTGGTTCAAGGGTTCGAGTTCGTCATCAGTGTCGGCATCAGAGTGAGCATCGCTGCGCGCCCTCATGGCACGCACAGCGTCGACGACATCCCAGCAATCGTACGCGAGCTCTTTGGCATTGTAGCCCGGGCCGCCCCTTATACCAGCGTAAGGAGCGTCTGAGCGTCCCATGCCGCGGTTGTCGATGATGACGGACGTGAACTGGCTCGTGGACCTCAGGACGGCGGACATGGCATCGTACATGGACGCAGGAACGCACAAGCCAGGTATCATGAGTACGAGGACGGGTCCCGTACCGTGCACTCGGAAAGAAACGGAGATTTGCGGCGGCTTCTGCGCTGCGGTGCACCGCGTGAGAGGAACGTGAATGCGTGGCATTGTTTGCGGATGAGGCGTTGACTGGTGCGAAAGGCGCTAAGCTGCCGCTACGGGGAAGGCTGTGAAAACAGCTTAAGGAGACGGATGCGGTGGCGAAGAAGGTAAGTACTTCAGCCACGGTGGATGGTGTTTGCCAGCAGGCGGAGGGCCGCAAACGTGCCCAAAACGTGGCTTTGCAATGGGTGGTGAGGGGAGTGGGCGCGGGTGGTCGTTGCGGCGCCGCTCGCTGCAAAAAAGCCACGTAAAAGCGACCGAAATCGCACAAATGACTTCGTTTGGCATCGCACCGAGCCCGTGCGTGCTTCACCACTCAGCGCTCCTCTTCCACTGCTGTTGTTGACGCTCTCTGCAATGGCTCCGGAGCAGCGTGCCCCCGCCGCGCCAGGTCCTCTCTCAGTCTGCCTTCTCTTTCGCTTCGGGATGACACGCGAAGCGAAGCGCAAAGCGGAAACTCCGAAGGACCGAGGGCCGTGTCGCCTTCTACTCCAGCGTTGAACATGACTCGCGTGCCCGCGAGCGCTTCTCCCAATCGCTCCGACGCCTTGCCGTCGCTTTCGCCGTCGCTTTCGCCATTTCCTCCGCTCCACCATGCCCCTCAGCGGTTCAGATCGTTCCGTCGTGGTTCACATCAAGGTCCGATTGCATCAGCCCGAGGATGAAATGCTCAGCGATGGACGACTGCTGCTGGACACCGACAGTGCGCAGTTTCAACAAGTCACGAGCGTTTTGGAGCGTCTTGTCACCGATCCCGCAATGCAGCGTGATGAACTGGACCTGGCATGCATACCCCCCTTGCAACCTATCCCAGCTTGTGGGAATGAACACTGGTTTCGGGTGGAGTGTGCCCGCGTGGTCGTGGACGACGTCGAAAGCATCAATGAAGAACGCAAAATAGTTACACCACGCCAGTTGAGGGTATATACACACGCGTATTACCTCCAGAACCGTTCGTACCGATGGGCGGCGGCCACGGTCACGTATTTGCCTTGTTTGCATCTTGAAGGCAGTTGGGAAGCGCTTTACCTTCCGACAGGTCTTAAAACCAAGCTCATGTCGTATGTGCGCGTGCGCAGCATGCTCGGTGCAAATGTCGCATGCAGCGGTTTACTTTTGCTACACGGTCCACCGGGCACTGGCAAGACGAGCGTGGCGCGCGCTCTCGCTCATGAGAGTGCTGTGCGCGGACGAGGCGAAGTGGTAATGGTACATGTGCACACAGAACTGCTTCTGAGCAAGTTCTTTGCAGAAAGCTCACGGAACCTGGGAGAGATGTTCGACAAGGTTGTGCATCTGGCGCAGTGTACCAGTCTTGTCTTTGTGATTATCGATGAATTGGAGAGCATAGCACTCACACGCGACAACCATGCAAACGGTTCGGAACCCGGCGACGCAGTGCGCGTCGTGAATTCCCTGCTTCAGAGCGTGGACAGGGTTGCAGCGTGCGGTAACGTGATCGTCATTGGCACCAGCAACCTGCGCGACAGACTGGATGGGGCGCTCGTAGATCGCTGCGACCTCATGGTGCGACTCGACCAGCCGCAGAGCAGGGCGCGCGCGGCGTTGGTTATTTCTGCGGTGGACGAGCTCGTGCGATTAGGACTTGTGCAGAACGGATCGACTGAAGCTCGTGAAAAGGCGCTACACGGAGTGGCTGATGCAGTACAACGCGGTGCGCAGTTAAGTGGAAGGCGTCTGCGGAAGGTGGCTGTGGCAGCGCTTACTGAGGCAGGCATTACACTCGGAGCGGGTGATATGAAACCTCTGAGCTTCGAGAAAGTGATCGCTGCGGCGGTACGTGCCATTGAGAGCGCAACCTAGTCAGCCGTGCGCACCACAACTATGTTCATTACTGCCTGTAATGGGCAGAGTATTGGAACGCCGCAGCTTCAGGCCTCACGCTTGCCCCTGATACTTGAAATGCGACTCACGACGAAAGCCTTGAACAGTTGTCATCGACCGACCAATCGAAGCAGCCCTGAATATGCGCGCGGAAGAAACCGCAGCTCTCACAAGCGAATGAGCCCTGCTCTTTGTAAAGGTAGCTACCAATCGTATCGTTTGGGGACCATGCACTCGGCCAACTCGGCGAGATATGGCGCAGCGCAGCAGGGTCGCTGTGCGGCTAGATCTGATTCGAGTTACAACAAATGCCCAATTAAGAGCATGGTGCGCCAGTTTCGGTAGTGCTGTCAAAATTTCAAGCACTTTTACGCCCTCAGCATGCTGTCGTGTGTAATAAACATGCGCCAATGGCACTGCGCCAGCTACGTAGTGGAACGAGAGGGACGGCACTCGAGCTCTTGCGACGAGGCAGCCAGCAAGCACATGTTTAAGAGCGCCTCAGTACCCAGCGCGTGAACCGGCGGGATGGTGAAATAGCACCGTCCGCGCCCCGTAACCGAGTGTCTCCTCACCGCAGGATAGTTGTGTCGCATCCGTCAGCCCCTTCACTTTCAAAATGTCGTCCTCGCTCGCTCCCGGTTGGACCGCCCACCAGACATCCGACGGGAAATGGTATTACGCAAACGCCGCCACTGGGCAGACACAGTGGCATCCTCCGACTGCGCATGGCTATCACATGCCGCCGCCGCCGCCACCGCCTCCCTCCATTTATCCACCCACTTCTGGACACCCATCCAGCTACCCGCCCGCCACTTATCATGGGCCAGCACCCGCGGGCTACCCCGGGTCCTCATCTTCGCATCATCAACAGGGACATGGCGGCGGCCACCATCGACCCCACCAAAAACCAGCACGCGTTAACAAAGTATCGTCTGCCGCGGCGCGTTTCATCTTCAACCACAGCGTGGAATTCAAGATCAAAGAAAACGTGTTTTCGTTTTCAGGCGATTCCTTCTCCATCAAACGAACCGACACGGGCGAGGCTGTGTTCAAGGTAAAAGGCAATGCGTTTTCTTTCAAGGATTCCAAATCGCTCTATGATATGCACGGCCACCCCATATACAAGATGGTCGAAAGTATTATCAGTTTGCGCGGACGCATGCAGATCCTGGACGCTGCTACGAAGCGCCCTGTCATCACTCTGCGCAAGAAAGGTTTCATCCCCGGTTTCGGAAACAGCACTATAGCCGCGTGGCGTGGTGGTACCGATCAAGGGCCGCCCTACGTGGAAGTTAAGGGAGACTTCTTCCGTAAAGACTTCACAATCAAGGAGGTTGCCACGGGTCGCATCATCGCCACGGCTCGAAGAAGGAGTTTCACACTTTCCAACCTACTGCTTGAAAAGGACTCATATGTGCTGCGAGTTGAACCTCACCAGGACACCGCCCTTCTTGTGTTCTTTGTCGTCGCCGTTGACGAGCAATATCGTGATGACGGAGAGCGAAGAGGATACAACACGCTGTTTTAGGTTTGCCAAGCCCTCTTGTATGTCGCATCCTTTCACAGCCGGTATCTTTCAATAGCGCCTCGCAGCTTGGCGGATTAAGGGGTTTGCACATGGAACAGACCAACACGTGCATAATGCCTGGGGAAGGCGCTCCATATCTGTGAATACTGTATTTGTCAAAACTGGCTTGCGCCCCACGCGCTTGTGCGCTCTCGCGCCTGTGGCCGCTCGCGCAAATATATCAACGTGCGTAAGCTAGCTAGCTGCTTTTCTTGAATCCTTCCTTCGCCGAGCCATTGGGAGTGCAAGGTTAAAGACCGAAACGTTTTTCTCTTCCATGCTGTCCTACGCTGCGACTCGTCATTTCGCCCCATGCGTAGTGTGCTTATACTCGTCTCGTTTCTCCTTCGGCTGAGCGGCTCCCTGCCCGAGAGTCTGCAGCCCACCCCCTCTACCGCGCCTGACCACGCGCTGTGCCTCCCCCTCGTGTCATTTTCACTGCCTTCCGTCTCTTACTTCCACTTTTTGGTCTTTCTTGTTATTCTGTACGCAGTACTCTTCCTCATTCACACATTCTACCCCCCCGCCCAGCGCTCCTTGACCTATTTGCACTGGCTTCAACCCCCACATTTTCTATTTCCTCTTTCCGACTTTCGACCTTATGGCCTGCACAATGCGCGCCACGTTTCGAAAGACCACCTTTGTGGTTGGCACCTGGTTCCCCCTTCTCCCCCGTTTCTGTCATGCCAGGATCATGACGCATTTGAACATCGCCTCCAGCACCCCAATCAACTCGCAGTCTTGTTTTTACATGGCAATAGCGGCAACCGCGCTTTTCCACCGAAACGCGTCATTATGTTACAAGTATTGCGTGCTCATCTCGACGCACACGTCGTCACCTTCGACTATTCTGGTTTCGGAGACAGTCGCGGATCTCCTTCGGAAGAGGCCCTTTCATCGGATGCCAGTAACATGTTTAGCTGGTTAAATGACCGCTTACACAGTTCTTCTACCATTATCGTATACGGTCAAAGTCTTGGGACTTTTGCAGCTGTTGATCTTGCTGCCAAGCTCGGAGAGCAGCACATAGAGCGTACCTGTTTGCTGGTCCTAGATGCTCCACCAGCATCGCTAATTGAAGCTGTCATGTCTCACCCGATTGCTCTTCCCTTCCGCATCATGCCGAATATGCGAGCATTTCTCAGGTTGTGTTTGAATGAAAAGTTGGACAGCTCCACAAAGATAGCTCGGGTGAAACTACCTACGCTGATACTACATGGTAGGGAAGACCGGCTCATTACCGTGGAGCAGGGTCGTTATCTTTACGAGTGTGCCAAGAAAGCAGGAGTAGACGTACATTTTGAAGAGTTTGCAACATGTGGTCACAATAATGTTAACTCTGCGCCGAACTACTTGCACGTTGTTAATGAATTCATATTGACACATCGCAAAGTCAAATGAACGGGTCCCCATGACTTTTTCAGTATCTTTTCTGAGTCAGCAATCAGGACAATAGCATTGCGGGCTCTGCTGTCATGGTGAAGCGTGGAGCATGTGAAAACGAAATCCCGCATCACCAAATGCTTTATACTTTGCAAATGTTGACGCACACGCTTGAAAACGGATATGGTTTCACTGGGCATCATCATCTTCACTATCATCGCCTGATAAGCCCGCACGCGTATCGCTTCGGTTACGAGCGCTATCCCACGCCTTGTGCGTCACCACTGCGGTGAGCAACGAACCCAGAAGGCCGCCACCCAACACCATGCAGGCCAAGCCGCCTGCAATTCCGATAAATGCGCCCTGGGTCTGGTATGAAGAAGAACGACCTGTGACACACCATCTCGCGAAGTTCTCACAGTTCTGGAAAACAAGGTTATAACCGCACGTTCCAAGACTATTAAGCGCTCGTTCTTCTATCTCTTGTTCTGAATAACGTCTTATAGATGACGGGTAACGAACAACGTGCACTGTTCGATCGGGCTGAGCAGCAAAACTGCTCATTTGTGTGTGTAGAATTCGTGCGTTGTGTAAAGTTTTAGGTCCTTCCATTCCTGCATAATGAATAACGGAGCCATCTCTTAATCGAATTCCATGGTGCCAAAAGCCCCGCAGACTATCTTCGGGTAGCTCCCCGCGCCATACCATGATATGCGCCATCGCACGCTGCGAACAACAGCCTGCAATGGTTGGATGTGATTACATCATTCAAGGAGTCTAAACAGGTGAAAACGTGCCACCTACTTCAGTCAGGACGTTTTCATGGGTTTGTGAATCAGGAAATCGGAAACGATTTGACTGCGGAAATTTCCATTGAAGGCATCCGAAAATTTCCAGATTCATGGCCTCGCCAGAATTGTACCAATAAATATGAGCCAAGTATTATCGTATTTGCCAAATATGGCAATCAAAATGGACCCTCGGAGGGACCATCCAAACCACCAAACTGCTCCACCAAATCGTCGAGTCCAACATCCATTCTTCGCAAAATGGTAAGGTACAATACCCGAAATTCAAATAAATACAATCCGTTTTTTCTCTAAAAACAGGCTTTATCAGCTATGTTTGCCCAAACTCAGGTTTTTAGCTAAAGAAAATTATTTTTTCTTTTGTGTGGTGCTCATTCATACAAATCGAGTGAAAATCGCGCGTAGAAAAGTGCGTAGTCGGACTTGAGTAGTGGCGCAGAGAATCGTGGGATGCGTGTAATAGCGGGAGGCGATCGCCAAAAGCACACAGGAAGAGACATACAGACTGTTTCAAAAACGTACGACATGCTGTGAAATCTCAAAAAACTACCAAATGTATACTGTACGCCAACAAAAATAGATTTCAGAAAAAAGTAAAGTCAAAAAACTGTTTCAAAAACATATGATCATCAATAACAAACCTTTAATGCGCGATGCTCAATAGTTTATTTTGCATCCTTTTTGCTGTATAACGCTAATGCAACGATTTGGCATCTAATTTATGTACTTTTCCACAGTTCAAACTGTTATGGATTTCCAGCAGTTTTTAATACAGTTTTTGAGTTCAAAAACTGTCTGAAATTGCCTTCCATGTGCATAAACCATCCTTGCCAGCAGGCCCCAAGCGTTTTCGATTGGGTTCAGATCTCGTGAGCGCGCCGGGCTCACTAAAACAGATACGTCTGACTCCTGTAGCCAATTTTTGATTAAAGATGAAGTGTGTACAGGTGCATTGTCTTGTTGAAAAACGAAATTTTCTTCATGAATACATAAACCAAACGGTAGCAAATAATTGTATAGAACTTCTTGGTGTTTTTCCGCATTCAGGTTTGTTTCAATAAAGGCAATTTCTGTTAGACGTTTTTTAAAAATGTCTGCCCAAACCATTACAGGGCCTTCACCTGAATGCTTTGTATAAAACTCATGACGTTTTTTACAAAGATCGTGCCAATAAAATTTGTAGCAATCTGGTCCGTCTTAATTGACCTTTTTTCATCAGTAAAAATAACATTTTCCCATTCTTTTTTCGAGTAGGCTTTCCTAGCACAGCAGTCAACCCTTGTCTGCTTGCGATGATCTTTGAGAAAGAAGGATTTTTTTCATTTTTTTTTATATTTAAATAAATTTTTGCTGTTTATCTGCCTCCATATAAATGGTTCAGAAACGTTGAGATTGATATTTGTCCCATTTTTGTTGAACGATACTTTTTTTTTACACAACTCCCTTATAATTCCTCTTTTATCTGCTGGACTAAGCTTCTTCGGGCGTCCCGGAGATCGTTTTAAGCCCTATACATGTAGTGCAACGCCCCGTCGAGGGTCTGCCGCATCAGCGGTCGTCATAAGTATTTCATCCGCTCCCGGCTGCCACAACCGTGGTTATGAAGAGTATTAGCTTCACTAGCCCCATTTGGGGGTGTCCCTAGGAAGGGTAGTAA
>JAHNZQ020000172.1:2260454-2280637 GCA_019155205.2 Gracilaria vermiculophylla | reverse complement strand
AGAAACATGAAAGGGTTCGACAAGAGTCTCCAACTGGAAAAAGTAGAAAAAGACTCAAAGGTGCTTGGCTTGCTTTTCCCGGAGGTAGGGTTCGACGGGCAGATTAACTATATTGCCGGGAGCTCGCCTCGACAGTTCTCACTACGGTATTTTTTTACTACACTAATTAACGAGAAAAATCAAAATTCTTTAGTTCCTCAGGGACAATATTTTCTTAGGATCCACTGTACTACATACTCCCTTTTCTGAATTGCACCACGTTCTCGAGGTGCATCTTCTCACAGATGTATCCTACAGTGGCTTCTAACGGCGGTGACGTCACAACGGTCTCCCACAGTGCATCAAATCCCCCCTTCCAGGGGATTCTCTCGAACTACCCAGTCTTTGCGGAGCGGACGGACCGCGGGTTCGCGTATCTTCTTTGAGGCGTTCTCGGGTCTCTAACTGTTGTTGACCAAACGTCATCTGCTCCTTCTTGGCGTACCTCTCTTGTACTATAGCCCTAGTCGGCGGTGATCTCTGTCGTGCAACCCGGGTATCGTCCGTACGGTATAGACAGCCTGTCGCCTGCAGCCTGGGCGTGGGCCGGTCTGGAGTATTCGCTGGTCTCTCCTCGTGGTGCCGTGCCGCCGATTCTCCTGTAATGCAATACCTCAAAGGGGAAATTACCTGGAAGGATGTTCGAACCTCCCTCGCACGAGGAATTTCAGGGGCAGAGCCTTCCTTGAGCGAGGCAAACAAGCCAGGCGTTACTCTGGGACCAAGCCGTCGCAACGGGTGCAGAAGGAAGACAAATGGAAAAACCGGAGATTCTACAAGTCCCGTGATTGAGGCAGTCTCCGTAATGTCCGGTGGGAATTTCCTGTAATATATCGCTCTGGTACAGTCAGCCCTCCTCTCGAGGTAGTAAAGCACAACGTCCGTTAAAAGTTTTTGTTGAATCCAAAGGTGCGTGTTCCTAAAGGTGGTCTCCGGAATCCGCTGTCGCAAGCCGGGAGAATTCTTAAAGGGGACCCGCAAACGCCAAGCGCAGGGGGAGGTTCACTTGACGGACAATGCTCCTACAGGCGCTGCTATGATGCGACCTGGGGATCGGCGGCTTAGAAACCTGCGTTCATCGACAAGAGACTCCAACCGGAAAAGTAGATGAAGACTCAAGGGTGCTTGTCTTTACTTCCCCAGAGGTGGAGCTCAACCGGCAAATTAAGTATCAACCCGGGATCCCACCTCGGCAGGTCCCGCTACTGTACTAATTACCTGCCTAAATTAATTAAAATAAATAATAATTTTACCGTCCCTTAATGATACTGTAGCACAAGCGGGCGAAATTATGCACCACGTGGCCCAGCTAGTAAAATACGACCCCTCCTTAAGAATATTATGCCGTAAGGCCACACCACCATTTTTCCCTTAGGAACCACTGTACTACATACCCCCTTTTCCTAAATTGCACCACTTTCTCGAGGTGCATCTTCCGATTCCTTGATCCGCGGGGTGGCTCCTATCGGTGTTGCTGCAAGTGCGGCCTCTGGCCATTGACACATTCTCTCCTTCAGGCGTTCCTCCATTTCTTTCTACTCCTGCGCGGCGCATAGCCACGGGCTCGCGTTTCATCCCCTACGGTGTTTGTGGGCCTCGCTCCTCCTTGGCTCGGCTGCGTCTCCTCCTTATCGGCGTATCCTATCTGTGCAACCGCGCCAGTTGGCGGAGGGAGCTCCCGTGCACTCGAGTTCGTCGTGCGGGGTGCAGTCGCGCAACGTCGGTGGCTGGAGCGTGGGTCAGTCCAGAGTGGACACTGACTTCCTTGAGGCGCTTGCCACTCCGATTCCTTCGAGGATTCTCCTTCGGGAAACACCCACTTCATAGCGTTCGTTAATTCTGTCTCCTTGAAGGTGCAAGTCTCACATTACTCTCGTCTGCATCCCCGTCGTCCTTCACGCGATGTGAACGTACGCCTCGCTATGGTGCTCCAAACCTCGCTTTGTTTTAGTTGCCCGGCTTCTCCTCGAAATTCACGATGGCGGCTTGACGCGGCTCCCTCCTCGGTGGTGCATATAACCACGAGTCGTTCTCCAAGTGGTGTCAAATCTCTCTCTTTAGGTGTTACCACGCGTTCGGTCGCCATCCACCCAGCTTCCGACACCTTCAGCATGTCTTCTCCGACTCCGGCGCCTACGTCTCCTTCGAATCCTGAGGTGTACCACACCTTGACCGGTGCACCGTTCCGTCCAGGAGAGCATTTCGATCAATGCGCCACGCGGGTCTTCGTCCCGTTAGACGACAGGCGCGTGAGTCTCCCGTGTCTCGTGGAGGATTATATTCACCACTTCAGCCCATATCTTCAGGCGATGCGATTCCGCGCCGTATCGGAGGATGCGTGGAACGACCAGAAGCGGAACCGGGTGGATGCTTATCGCGCTCACTGGCTGCACACTCCGGTGCTCGGTGACAACGCTCCAACCACGGTGGTACACTGCGATACTCCATATCTGTGGTGTGCTGAAGAACGAGAGATCCAGGCGCGACTCCATGTACTGCTCCACCGGGAGAGCTCACACCAAAGAGCGGGGCGATTCCGAAGCATTGCCGTTGGGCGCTCTGAGCTCGCAGTGTTGCCCTTTGATCCCCCATACGATCTCCTCTACTGGTTCACTCGGAATCGATGGGGGACGTACCTTGCGGACGAGACTCGAGTACGCACCGCTTTCGGGTACTTCTTTGGTTGTCATAACACGGAATTCCATGACATGCCCTCCGGGCAGCGTTCGAAGTACTACCTTAAGGTCAATGACTCCTGGAGGGACCACTTGGTATCCCCGCACCTTTGCGTGGCGACACCGATGACTTTCGCGTACCACACCTCCGAGGTCCTGGATCCCCATGACTCCCTAGGGCGGTTTGTCATGGTGGTCGCCTCGACGGAATTCGCGGTCGGCACCCTGATGGCTTACCTCCAAGCAGCGGACGAAGGCATAACCTCCTATACTCGATGCCGCGACGGCCGCCTCTACTGGGACTCGTCGTATAAGCCGACCGCTGGACGTTTGCTCCCTTCGTCGGCGTCCATTATCCTGGTCCTGCCCTCCTTGGGAATCCAAAACCTTGTTAAGAGCACCACATAGAGTGAGTCCGAGGCGGAGACGCTGTTGGATTACAACCTTTAGGTGGCGTGGAATGACACGCCGGGCATCCTTTGTTACCACTACGGAAAAGACAAGTTTCACACCATTGTGCGGAGTCCTAATGGAGACGATGACTGGCAAGCATACCCTGCCTTTCCCCGTCTGGCGCCTTCCCAGGTTCCTCAGATGCCGTGGCTCCGAGTACCCGGCTACGACCACTTGATGGAGGGCCTGGCTCATGGTACGCCTTGTCGGTTACCGGCTCCGTCCCAGGATGTGGGCGCGCCTCCTGAGGTGATAACCCCGCGACCCGCCGCAGTGCCGAGTGCTCCCACAGTGGTAGCCGCTGTGTCTCCTATGGAAGAGGAAGAGATTGCTCCCGTCCCGGTACCTTAGGCCCCAGTGGTGCAACGCCGATTGCGAAGCGTCCCTGCGCCTGTTCCTTGGCCTCGCCTAGGGAGCTTTCTAGCTCCCGCACCGTCGTCACCTCTGGTGTCACCGACTCCGTCCTCGGCTTTGCCGACTTCCACTGCGGAGCCTGTGGAATCCCATTGGGGAGCCCATGTCCCCGCTGGTCCGCCGTTCGCGGCTCCTTCCGTGGCGGTTGTTGTGCCCTCAACGGAGGAGGCCGCATCGGGTGCACCGTCGGGAGGAGTCTCCTCTGGGGCTCTGAAGGCTGCCTTCCAGGAGTTGGTTCAGGCGTGCCTGATGACGGGCCATCCTGCTCCGGCTTCTCCTGCAGAGGCTCTGAGTCAGGCGCGTGCTTGAGTCTTAGAGCTCCACAAGGTCCGGGCAGACTGAGCCTCGATGGCGTCCATTAAGGAAAGCCTGTCAAATTTCTTCGATAGCCAAGCGCTCTCAACGAAAGCGCGCCTCAAAGCGGAGTATTCAACGCGATTTGGTGACCTATAGGTGCTAGATCCCGGGCGAATAAAAGATCCTTCGGATGGAGCAGAAGCTCCGTGAACGGTAGTTTCAATTTGTATAGGCCGTGACCGCGTGCTCAACGACACGAAGTGCCGCCGTGGTCGCATGGGAACAGCGAGCAACGGCATCCTGGAGGCGAAAAATATAACTCCAGGTACGGGATAGACTGCGGAGGCTAAAAACAACTCCGGTTGGGGGTCTCCGGTTGGGGGCTCCGGTTGGGGGCCCCCTCCCCCTTTCCTAAACGGAAGCGCCTATGTGGAGAGGCGTTTCCGCATCAGATTGGCGTGGTATCGCTTATGGAGGTTCTCCGGGATATGTTCCGGAGATTCTTCCGTGTCGTCCTTGGAGGTGTACCCATACCAGTGGACGTGGTACAGTATTCCTGCATGGGTTTTTCGATGGCAGACGATATGGTCCACCGCGTAGAGTATGTCATCTTCAGGGGTCAGAATGGCATCGGGAGCCTCTGGTACTGGTTCACCGAGAGCGATGATGCGGTTCCCAGTATCCCGTGGTGTCGTCGCGCCTGAGGTGATCGGATGAGGAAGTTCCGCGCGTTGTCCCTGAGGTGGGGTGGCGAGCATTCCCGAGAGGCTGGGAGTCGGGACTTTCATCACCCCATCACGGTAGACGACGTCTCTGAGCCCTTTCACCTTAATGGGCGCAGTATCCCTATAGGTGGCCAGGACTTTATAGGACCCTGAGGTGGTGGGCGCTAACTTGCGTGCGTGACGTTCGGCGGTTCGTTGGATGTTTTCCCGGGTTTTCCGAGAAAAACTTCGTCGCCTTCCTTCCGGTGAGGGCCTTCCATAACCTTCCCGTTGAAGTCTTGTTTGTATATCTTTTGCGAGGCGTTGAGTCTCTCTTTTGCAAGGGAGAGTGCGTTATCATAACGCCTTGGGATGGAGCGTTTTGCTTCCGCCACTGTCGGAGCCTGTGCCCCATCCACCGTGTTTGCCGTGGCCCGTGCCGCAATGACGGCACTTAGCGGGATGCGAGAGAGCACCAGATTGAAAAACGCGGTCCCCGTCGAGTGGTGCACTTGCAGGTTGTATGCATACGTGAGGGGGCTCACATATGCGTCCCAATCCTTCTGGTGGTCCGCGACGTAGTGCTTCAGCCTCGAGGTGATGGTTTTGTTGAACCTTTCCGCCGGTCCGTTTGTCTGGGGGTGATAGGCATTTATAAACAACTGTTACATCCTCAGCATTCCGGAGATGGCGATGAAGAGCTTCTCCGCGAACTGGTGGCCATTGTCCGTAAGGAGGGATAATGGTATCCCGTAGAGGTAAAAGCAATGCTACAGAAAGGCGTCGGCAATCATTGCTGCGGTGGTTCTCCGGAGGGGAATGGCACACGTGATCTTCGAGAAACGATCCGTAATCACTAGGATAAATTGGTGCCCGCACTCCGTCTTGGGGAGATGACCCAAGATGTCCATGGCCACAAACTCCAACGGTCCTGAAGGTGGGAACAGCGTCAGAGGCGTCCGGTGTTTCCTTATACTCCCCCTAGCGGCGGCGCAGGAGTAGCAATCCGCCACCGTTTGGAAGGCGTCATTAGCCATGTGCGGCCAATAGAACTCCTTCCGCATGGTGAAATACATCCTAG
Organism: Gracilaria vermiculophylla; assembly: GCA_019155205.2. Taxonomy (NCBI): domain Eukaryota; phylum Rhodophyta; class Florideophyceae; order Gracilariales; family Gracilariaceae; genus Gracilaria; species Gracilaria vermiculophylla. The sequence goes on along the minus strand of JAHNZQ020000172.1, from coordinate 2,274,974 downwards.
ATCCGCAGGGGTGCCTGGCGGAGTGAAGATAGTGCGAAAGATACAGCATTCGGCCCCTTAGACTCGTCGGGACCACCTTTTGGAGAGCTCCATCCAGGGGTGAGCGGCGTACAAGCACGCCGTCTCGGTCAACGTCAAATGACGATGTCAAACTCTCCTCAGTGGCGAGACACTCCTTGCAGTACGCATCCGTACTTTGTTTCTTCAGGAACTCCGCTACGGTGATGGGGAGAACTTCTTTCTCGTCCTCAACAAGAGCCATCACCTGAGGGAGCCCACTATACCTGCCTCCAGATTCACTGCATTCCAAACATTCTCCACCGGATCTTTATTTCCCGTCGGCGTCTTGGATTCCCAGACACGGGATGTTGTCCTCTAAAGGTGTTTCGTATTACGTCTTAGTGGAGATTCGCGAGAGCGCGTCCGCTGCCTGGTGTTTAAGGCCAGGGTGGTGAATGATGTCAAATTCGAACTCTAGGAGGCGTAAACTCTACCTTTCCAGGCGACCGGAAGCATCCGTCAAGGACAGTATCCACTTCAGTGGGGCGTGGTCTGTCCTCAAGGTGAAACGCGTGCCTTCTAGGTACGGACATAAAGCAAAACCGCTCATTCGATGGCGAGACATTCGCGCTCCGATGTGGAGTAGTTCCGCTCCGTAGGTGTGAGGATGCGACTCCAGTATCCGATGGGTTGAAGTTCACCTTCCGGTTGCTCCTGTAAGAGGGCACATCCGACTTGGTATTTACAGGTGTCAGTGTCCAGCACCATTCGGCCGTGCCGCTTCGGAAGTACCAAGATTGGTGGTTCTATCGGTCTCCTCTTCAGGGTGTCGAAGGCTTCAAAATCCTCATCCGTCAAAATAGCCAATTGCGTCGGCTCGTCCTTCTCCAAGAGGCGATTTAACGGCGCCGCTATACGGGAGAAACTCGGTACCAACCTCTGGAAGACGTTGCACAACCCTAAGAAGGAGCGGAGCTCCGTCTGGTTCGCGGGAGAGTGAGCTTCCTTGATGATGTCCTGAGTTTTCCTGGAAACCTGTAGGCGGCCCGGGAGCACAACGTGCTTCAGGTAGTCCACCGACGACTTGAAAAAGAAACATTTTTCCAGCTTCAAGGTGAGTCCAGCATCCTTTAGGAGTTGAAGCACGTGCATCACATGAATGAAGTGCTCCTCCAGGCTGCGGGAGTATATGATGACGTCATCGATATACACCAAGGCTTACTGCCACTTCACCTTTGACAGGATAATGTCCACCGCTCGTTAGAATGTGGCGGGTGCATTCTTCAATCCAAATGGCATCCTTAGAAATCTGAAGATCCCACAGTGCGAGGTGAACGTTGTTTTATCCTTATCGGAGTAATTCATCTCAATCTGCCAGTAGCAACTGTTGGCATCCAGCGTGGAGAAAACGGACGTATCACCCAAGGAGGCGATACATTCATCCATACAGGGTATCGTGTACGAATCTCGTACCGTCACCTCGTTGAGGCGTCTGTAGTCAATACAGAACCTTAAGGAGCCACCTTTTTTATTGACAAACACCACCGGGAAGGCCCATTCGGAATGAGAAGGCTAGATACCGCCTTTTTCCAGCATCCGGTGGACCTCATCGCGTTCGAAATCGCGTGCGTGGGGTTCGGCCCTCCTCGGGAGGTAATGTACCGGTTTCGCATCTGGTGTGAGCTGGATCCTGTGCTTGGCCAGGCTAACCTAAACCAGGCGACCATACCACATGTCCTCAACGGCGGATAGCATCTTCACAATTTTATGGCGATACCCTTCAAATTCCTCGCCAATTTGGTGCTTCTACTGTCACAAGGCAAGATCCTCTTCCTCTGGAGCCGTGAAAGTCGCTTCCGCCTCCATGGTGACGATTCCATCGCGGTCCGTAAGGTCTTTGGATCGAGGAAGGTGAGCCAGTTCTGCAGAGGCGGGTAGTGCCAGTCTGACGACAATTCCTTTCTGGAGCCATAGCGGAGACTCTTTGACGTTGGCGAGCACAACCCTAAAGGGAATGTTCGGTACTATTTCCATGGCACCGTTCGCCATCATGGAATGCTGTTTCGTCGTTAGATGTGGACTCTCCTGTAGGAATGAAGGGCCAGATGCAGAGGTCTGCACTCAGACTTCGGCCTGACTCCTCGCGGGTATTTCGATGCTCTTCAACACTCGGAGCTTATTTGACTGCGTCTCCTTTAGAAGGTTACCCATGTGACGCGCGTTGGCGTCCGATCCTGGAGATGCGGGCACGATACCTACAGGGGCGGCGTCATGAAACGTCACCTTCCGCAGGCGTGCGTGGATTGCACGTACATACCGATCCACAATGGAAGTTCCCAACATTCATTGTGCAGCCAAGTTGGTCGCCATGAGGAACCATACTTTCACCTGTAAGGAGCCCAACCGGAGGTACAGGGGGATTGCGCCGAGGATGGTCAATGCCCGACGCGACGTATCGAGCGCCGTAGGGAGCTTGCCAGTCCTCAAGGAGCCGAGAGTAGACCGCGAGAGCACGTCGGCGTGCACCAGATTGGGGCCAGATCCGGTATCGAGGATAACGCGCACCGTGGTGGAGGCAAGCGGGGAACATTCTATAGAAGCGAATACCTTGTAAATCTCACGGCGGAGTAAGCAAACGTGTCGAATGGGTCCAACGGGATTTGGAGGCCCGCCGATTCTGCGTTGACGGAGCAGACGGCTTCTCCCCCTTTCCAAAAGGCGATCTCCGTGAATCTGAGGCTCGATGGTAAAGAGCCATGCGGAGCCTCTACGCGTAGCTCTGAGTGTTGTCCTGGTTGGAGAGGGGCTAAGCTCCAGTCGAGGACGGCTTCTGCGGTTGTGCATCGAGATGCTATGTGTTCCCTTGAGGTGCAACCGGTTTAGATACCGGCACCTGCGTCGCGGGTGCAAGTGACAGTGGGACAGGTTGCACTCCCAGTGGAGCACGGTAAGTGTAGTTTCCTTGAGGGGAGTGGATGTCGTGATACGCGGTTCGATAACTTCCGCTCTCGGTTGGTGTGTTCTTCAGGTCCTGGAAGTTTTCCTTCCGTTCCTGCAGGATGGCGGCCCTGATAGCCAGAGTGAGAGTCGTACAGTGTATTGACTCTCGTGACAAGCACATCCTGCACGGCAGTGGGTAGCCTCCATTGTTTGCAAATCGAACACTCCTGTGAGATCCTGCCAAGGCGTACAAAGTAGGAAACGAGTGTGTCCTCGTCCTAGATGGTGCTTCTGGAAATGAGGCGTATGTAAGGGGAAGGGCCTCTTGCTCTCCCACGAGCGTGAGCTCTTCGATCTCCTCTGAGGTTTTGGAATCCAACGTCAGTGTGGATGCCCGACGGTTTCTTGAGGACGTCGGTTTGTCCGAAAGTGGAGCGTGGCTGCGACGAGTGGCACGGTGGTTATCCCAATACGACTCTGCGAAACATGCTTGCTCCATATAGATGGTCTTTGGGTGCGTTGTCAAGTGGTTACGCACCCTGGCGTGTATCGATGGAAGGAGTCTCTCGACAAACAATGCCTTCAACCGCCGATCGGGGAATACGTTTCCACACCATAGGGTCTTCGTCCACAGCTTTTGAGAGAACTCCGTCTCGTTTCTTCCCGTGTTCTGTCTATAGGAAGTGACTTCAGCGTCAACATCGGCTATCACTTCGTCCGTTGCGTACCTTCTGAGGAGAAAATTCACCATCTCCGGGTACGTCGTCAAGATCTCCATTCCAGGGTCATCCGCAACGGTTGTCTCCTCCGTGAGGCGCGGCTGCACCAGCGAGTTCGCATGGACGGTGAGGTACAACTGAAAGCACCATACGGCGGCACCCTCATGGACTCCATTCGTATTACACGCCGAACGGAAGCGTGTAAGAAAATTCAACAACGAGATGTAATCTTCACATGAGAAGGGATGCTTCTTCATCTGAATATCCGTCCGGCGCTGGATCGTCTTGAGTCGTTTAGCGACCGTGCGTCGTAAATAGTGGAGCGATCATTTAACCTGTAGCTGTCGTAATCCCCCAGTTTGGGGAAGAGATCGTTATGCGGGACAACCTTCCTGACCCTTCTACTTTTCTCCTTGGGAGGTATACTGTCCTCTTAGCTGGAGCTGTTTACGGATTTCAGAGTTTGAGCTTCTCTCCGAATCGGTGTCTTGCTTTCTACTTTTCTCCCTCCGTTTCCATCGGCGTCTTTCCTTTAGGTGGTCTGGGTGACTGACAATATTCCGGTTATCGCAATTCACCCGAGAAGTATCTTGTGCTTCTCTTCTTGAGTGAATGCCTTCGTGACTGGTATCCTGCCCTCTTCCGCGGGGTGACAGGTCCAGACGGTACATAGCAAGATTCCTGAAGTGGTCCCGTTTTCCTACGGCAGTATTCTTTCATCCACTGGCGAAGGGGGTAGCAGTATCCTGTCCTTCGCTTCCCGGGGTCATTAGGTTTTGATAGAGAGAACCTCTCCAGTACGGAAGAATGACTTTGAAAAGCTGCTGTATGGAGCCGCTGCGCGGTTTGGGAACGAACATCTACACGAATAATATCTGAGGTCACATCCCGAAAGGGGTCCGAGTCCAGCAAAACATCCACAGCACTGTGAGCACTCTCCATTGCGATTTTCTCCACAAGGACGTGGCGGCGCGCTCCGAAGTAGGCTTCAACACCTGCAGGTATTCTTTCGACCAGCTCTTGTGAGAGCTAATCCGTAAGGCGCGAGGCCAGCAACTCCAGGAGGGTGTTAGCCTCCTGGTGTTTCCGTCCCTGCAGCTCCTGAGGTGGAAGCTACGATGCCGTGTGCGGTTCTTCAACCTCCACATCGGTGCTCTCTAGAGGTGTCGCGGGAGATTCCGCTTGCCTACGATCATGCATTCTTCTAAGGTGATTCTTGAAACGCTCAACCAAGGAGCCGGGGTTCTGAAGGAGACTTTCAGGGTCCTCCAGTATGGCGGTCATTTCCTGGGGAGCGCTGCGCGTGCTAGGCCTACTAATGGAGCCGGTTGCTTGAGGATCCTGTAGGGAGGTTTATTTTGGGGGTTCCAAGGGGTCTATAGAGGAGTAGGTCGGGGGTAATTTTCTTCGACTTCCGAATCGCCTTAGGGAAGAATTCCACTGTTGGGGTTCAGTCGTTGCAAACTAGCTAGAAACACGGTTCTGCTGCGACTATTGCGAATCCTTTAAGAACTGTGACCTTCTAAGTCGGGAGACCAGTTGTGGTACTGTCAGCCCTCCTCTCGAGATAGTAAAGCACAACGTACGTTAGGAGTTTTTGTTGACTTCAAAGGTGCGTGTTCCTAAAGGTGGTCTCCGGTATCCGCCGTCGCGAGCAGGGGAATTCTTAAAGGAGATCCGCATACACTAAGTGGAGGGGGAGGTTCACTGGACGGACAATGCTCCTACAGGCGCTGCTATGAAGCGACCTGGGGATCGGCGGCTTAGAAACCTTAGTTGATCGACGAGAGACTCCAACCGGAAAAGTAGATGAAGATTCAATGTTGCTTGTCTTTAGTTCCCCAGAGGTGGAACTCAACCGGCAGATTAAGTATCATTCCGGGAGCCCGCCTAGCTAGGCAGGTCTCACTACTGTGCTAATTACCTGCTTAAATTAATGAAAATGAATAATAATTCTACAGTCACTTAAGGATACTGTAGCGCACGCGGGCGGAATTATGCACCACGTGGTCCAGCTAAAAAAATACGACCCCTCCTTAGGAATATTATTCCACAAGGCCACACCATCATCTTTCTCTTAGGAGCCACTGTGCTACAATCGCACTATCTCGGGGCAGCCGGGATATATATTGGGCCGTGTGGGTTTCGGAAAAGCCAAGTTGAGTGGGTGCGGGACGTAGTTCGGAAGGGGTAAACTGGAGATCCGGTGGGGATAACCTCTTACGAGGGCGACCCTGAAAGAAGGAATGAATAGTTCAAACAACGGTTCTCGGCGTCACGGGCGGTTGACTTCCGTAGTCCGCGGCATACTTCTCCAACGTGGAGAGAGTTACCCGCGTAGGCTGCGTGTTCAAACAGTAGATTTTTTTTGGTGCGGTTTACTGGGCGCGACGGCAGAAGTGCCGTCGCCCAAAGTACTGTAGCTCTAAGCCCAAAATGGCCAATATAATTAAATAATAAAATGCGAAAAATACTGAATCAACCGTGCCAGGCAGGCCCCAACTGGCGCCCATACTGTAGCCATCGGCCCGCGCATGGCTGCCGCGCGCGTGCCTCTGCGCGCGACTCGCGCTGGGTCGGTTACTGCAGAATCCACAGCATAATCGGAAGCGAGTCGCACCCGTGACATTAACCTTTCTCATAAATACCGGCTAACCGGAATTCGGTAAACCGGCAAAGTGGCAGAAAAAACCCTTCAGGAGGCACTTTATCACTTTATATCTCACGGCGCTCAACGCTCCGATTTTCTATAGGATATCTTTCGGAAAAGGCCCTACTCGTCCAATCCGCTCGTTCATACTCATTGGAGAAGTCTTAACTCATATTCTTCCCTTCTGCCCTACCGTCGCTCTCCTTTTGATACGAAACCACTCCCTGCTATGGTGCTCATTTTTTCCCGCATCTCCGTCTTCCTCTTCTCCGCGTATTCCTCGATGTCGTCGTGACACGGCTCAATTCTTTGGCGGGTGCGTAATGGCGAGCCTCTCCCTCAGTGGGATTCCGTCCATCTCCTCTGGTGGTACTACAAACTCGGTCTCCGTACGTTTACCAACTTATACCATCGGGATAACTTCTCCGGTCCAAGCATATAATTCTACATCCAATTCTGATGTGTATAACACCTCCACCGGTGAGTCGCTCCGTCCATGGAAGCACTGCGATCATCGTGCTACACGGGTCTTTGTGCCCTTTTAGATCGTACCGTCAGTCAATGCGATTCCGCGCAGTACCTGAGGTCGCTTGAACGACAAGAAACGAAAACTTTTGTACGCTTTCTGAGCTCACTGGCTCAACACTCCGGTGCACGGTGACAATGATTCGACCACGGTGGGTCACAGCGACACTCTTTGCCTTAGGTGACCCGAAATTCTCCAGATTCAGTCTCGACTCCAACTAATCTTGCACAGAAAAAGCGCTCACTAGTGAGCGGGTCGTCATGGAAGCATCGCTGATGGACGCTCCGCACTTGCGGTACTGCTATCCGATCCATCTTGTGATCGCCTCTACTGTCTGAATCGCATTAAATGGGGGACGCACCTTGCGGATAGACCCGAGTGCGGAACGCCTTTGGATACTTCTACGGTTAGCACAACTCGAGGTTCCATCTCATGCCTTCCGTGCAGCATCCAAAGTATTGCCTCAAGAGGAAAGACTCCTGGAGGGACCATTGGATATTCTCGCACCTCTGTGTGGCGACGTCCATCACTTTTGTGTATCATACCTCAGATTTTCTCTATCCACATGACTCCTAATGACGGTTCATCATTCTGATCGCCTCAACAGAATTCGCGGTCGGCATCCTAGTGGCTTATCTCCATGCAGCGGACGAGGGCATCAATTCCTATAATCGGTATTCCAATGGTCGTTTTTACTGGGATTCTTGGTATCAGCTAACCGCCGGATGTTTGACCCCCTTGCCGAGTGCCAATTTTCAGAGTCCTCTGCTCAGTAGGGATTCGAAATCATGTTAAGGGATCCTCATGGAGCGATTTAAGGGCGGAGATACTGCTTAATTACAACCTTCACGTGGCGCAGAGCGATACGCGGGGTTTCTTTCGCTATGACTAAGGCGAAGACAAGTTTCATGCCATTTTGAGGAGCCCTAATGAACACGATATCGGACAAGCCTACCCGGTCTTCACCCGCCTTGGAACTTTTCTGGTTCCTCAGGTGCCATGGCTGCGTGTCGTTGATTATGATTCTATGGCTGGGAGCCTGCCGATCCGTACGCCATTTCCGTCACCAGCTCCGTCGCAGGACATGGCTGCGCTCCCCAAGAAGGTGGCACGGCCTCCAGCAGCGATGCAGGGTCCTCCCACGGCGATGGCCGGTGTGACCTCTATGGAAGAGGACATGATTACTCTCGTCGCGATGGTTCCGTCCCCGGTGGTGCAACTCCGTTTTAAAAGCGTCTCGGCTCCAGTGCCACTGTCCTCTCCGGTGCCCGCTGCTCCGCCATTTTCTCTACTGTTCTCTTTGGCAGTGCCTACAGCATCCGCTCGGAAGCCCACCATTCCAATTGGTTGGCCGTTCGCGACTTTTTCTATGACGGCTGTTATTCTATGTTCAGGAATTGTTGCTTCTGCCGGATCCTCGCACGGGTCTTCCCCGGGGGCTCTTAGTTCTGTTTTTCAGGAGTTGGTGCAGGTTTGTCTATTCAAGGGTCGCCCTGTGCCTATTTCCCCTGCTGAGACCCTGCGCCAGCCTCATGACTGGGTCGTCGAGCTGCATAGGCCACAGGTAGACCTAGCCTTGATGCCGGCCACCAAGGAGAGCCAGAAAGAGTTCATTCAGATCCAAGCTCTAGCACCCAAAGCTTGCCTGGATACTGCGTATTCGAAAGGGTTTTATAACCTCTAGGCGCATTAAACCCGGCAGTGCTAGTTTACCAAAAGGGCGACAGAACAAATGCTCATGAGTTGGATAAAAAGTTCCTCGACCGGTGACTACTGTACGGGTTGGCCATGATCTGGTGCCGAGCCACAAAAGGTACCGCAGCTGGCGTATACTACATACGGGCAACAGGGACATGGAGGCAAAAAACAAAACTACAGATGAGAGGTAGAGAGCGGAAAACAAAAAGCAACTTCGGCTTGTGGCCCTCCCTTTTTTCCGAAACGAAAACTCTTACCCAAAAGTGTGTTGCCGCTCCAGATTGGCGTGGTATCTTCTGAGAAAATCTCTGGTATGTGTCCCGGAGGTTTTTCCGTTTCATACTTTGAGGTGTACCCGTACCAGCGGATGCAGTACAGTATTCCAGAATGCGTCTACTGGTGAGAGATAATATGATCCACTGCATAACTGATATAACGTTGAAGGGTCATTATGGCCTATGGAGTTTCCATCAATGGTTCACCGAAAGGTATGAAGGGGTTTCCAGTATCCATCAGTATCGTCGCTCCTGAGGTGATCGGAGTAAGACTTTCCGCGTGAGGCCCCTGAGATAGGGTGGCGGGCGTTCCTTAAGGACAGGGCATCGGGACTTTCGCCATCCATTCACGGGAGAAGAAGTCTCACAGCTCGTTTACTCCGATGGCGACAGTGTCCCTGTAGGTGTCCAGGATTTTGTAAGGCCCTGAGATTTTTGGCGCTAGCTTGCGCGTGACGTTCGGCGCTTCGCCAGCCGTCTCTCTCAGGTTGTCAAGAACAACCTCGTCTCCTTTCTTTTAGGTGAGGTCCTTCCTTCACTTTCAGCTCAAAACCCCGTTCATATCTCTTCTGCAAGGCATTGAACCTCTCCTCTGCAAGGAACAGTGCGTTCTCATTGTATTCTAAAATGGAGCGCTTTGCTTGAGTCGCTGTTGGTGCTTGCGGGTCATCCGCCGTGTGCGATGTAGCGCGTGCCAATACAGCGGCAATAGGTAGCATGTGCGAGGACACCGAATTGAGAGGAGCGGTCCCTATTGAGCGGTGCACCTGTATATTGTATGCCTAGGTGGGCGGACCCACGTATGCGCGCCAATCCTTCTGGTTATCCGCGACGCAGTGTTTTAGCATTAAGGCGATGGTTATGTTAAACCGTTTCGACTATGCGCTGGTCTGGGGGTGGTATAAAGTGGTAATCAACAGCTTTATCCCCAGTATTCCTCAAATTGCGCTGAATAATTTAGCCACAAACCTGGGTCTGCTTCCCGTAAAGAGATACACCAGGACCCCACGAGGGTAAACCCAGCTCTTCAGAAAGGTATCGGCATTCACATCTGCATTGATACTTCTGAGAAGAATGGCGCGCGTGATATTCGAGAACCGATCGGTGATCACGAGGATAAATTGGTATTCTCTCTCCCACTTGAGTGAAGGACCCAAAATATTCATGGCCATGAACTTCAAGGGCTTTGAAGGCAGGAACAGCGTAAGTAGCATCCGGCCTTTGCGGCTTTTCACGCGAGCGGTGGCGCACGAGTGACAATCCGCCACTGTTGGGAAAGCCGTACGAGCCATGTGCGGCCAATAAAACTCCATCCTCATGGTAAACTACATGGGCGATCAACCGGAGGTTCCCTGCAAGGCAAGGAGAGTGCAAAAAGATACAAAACCTCCGCTTGTAGGGTCAACGGGATCACCTCTTGGAGAGCATCGTTCACAGGAGCGCGACGTCCAATTACAAAGTCACGGTCAAGATCAAAGGACGATGTTAAACTTCACACCGTGACGAGACACTTCTTGCAGTACGTATCTGTACTCTGCTCCTTCGCGAACTCCCCTATGGTGATGGGGAGAATTGGTTTCTTCTTTTCAACAAGGGACATCACCTCAGGGAGTGCAGTAAACCTTCCTCCAGGATCTAAGCAATCCACGCATTTTCTTCAGGATACTTCTTTTGGGTCGGCACTATCGATGACTACAGACAGAATGGTGTCCCTCAAAGGTGTTTTACCTTCTCTCTCTGTAGAGATACGTGACAGTGCGTCCGCTGCCTGATGGTAGATGCCAGGGTGGTGGATGATGTCAAACTTGTACTCCCACAAGCGTAGTATCAAGGTTTGAGGCAACCAGAAGCATCCGTCAAGGATAGTATCTACTTCAATAGTGGAAGGCCCGCCGTCAGGCTGAAACGCGCGCTTTCAAGGTATGGGCGTAGAAGCAACACCACCTTTAAAATGGCGAGGCATTCGCGCTACAAGGTGGAGTAATTCCTCTACGTGTGTGAAAGGCTACGACTCAAGTATCCCATAGGTTGCAATCCACCTTCAGGTTGTTCCTGTAGAGAAGCACACTCAACCTCATATTTACAGCCGTCTGTATCTAGCTCCATTCAGACGTTCAGCTTTGAAATAACCTGAATCGGTGGCTTTTGTTAGTTTTCTCTTTAAGGTATTAAAGGATTTGAACTCTTTTTTCGTCAAGGTGGCCAACCGCGTCGGTTTTTTCTTTGCCACGGGGCGATTTAACGGCGCCGCAATGCCGGAGAATTTTGGCAAAAATCCTCGATAGACATTACACAACCCCATGATAGAGCGGGGCTCCGTCTAATTTGGGGAAGGCTGAGCTTCTTTGATGGCGTCTTGAATCTTTGTGGAAACCTATAGGAAGCCCGGGAGTACAACGTGCCACAGGTAATCTACCGAAGATATGAATAAGAAATATTTACCCAGCTTCAAGATTTGTCCAGCATCCTCCAGGAGTTGGATGACGTGCTTAACATACAAAACGTGCTTCAATACGCTTCTGGGGTATATAGTGACGTCTTTGATACACACCATGGGTACTGCCACTTCACCTTTGACAGAATTGTGCCCGCCGCTCGTTGCAACGTTGCGTGTGCGTTCTTCAATCCAAATGACATCCTTAAGAATCTGAAGATCCCACAGTGCGAGGTGAATGTCGTCTTATCCTTATCGGAGTCGTCCATCTCAATTTGCCAGTGGCCACTATGGGCATCCAACGTAGAGAAAACGGACAGATCACCTAAGGAGTTGATACATTCATCGATACGTGGTATCGGGCAAGTATCGCGTACCCTCACCTTCGTTAAGGCGTCTATAAATAATATAGAACCTCAGGATGCCATCTTTCATCTTTTAAAAAACCACCGGGGAGGCCCATTCGGAATTGGCGTGCTCGGTAACGCCCTTATCCAGCATCCGCTGGACCTCGTCCTGCTCATAATCACGCGCATGAAGCCTGGCTCTCCTCATTAGTTGGTGTACCCGTTTCGCCTCAGGTTTGAGCTGGATCCGGTGCTTGGCCAGGCTCACCTAACCAATGCAAACAGACAACATTTTCTAAAAGGCGGATAGAATCTCCACTATTCTTTGGCGATACTCTTTGGACTCTTTGCCAATTTGGAGCTTCTCTAGCCAAGTGCTAAGCTTCTATTCTTTTGAACTCGTCGATTCTGCTCCGGCATCTGTGGTATTGATTGCACTGTGTTCACCACGTTCTTCCATACGAGAGACGTACGCCAGCCCTGCAGAGGTGGGTAATGCTAATCTGACGACAGAAGCTTTTTGAAGTCGTAAAGGCGACTGCTTTCGGATATTAAGAACGACTGTAAAGGTAATAGTCTGCACTATGGCCATAACGCTATTTGCCATCATGGAGCGCTGCCTCGTCATCAGGTGCAGACTTCCCTGTAGTAAGGAGAGCCCAGATGCAGAGGTCCGCATGTGGTACTGTCAGCCCTCCTGTCGAGGTAGTAAAGCACAACGTCCGTTAGGAGTTTTTAGTGACTCCAAAGGCGCGTATTCCTAAAGGTGGTCTCCGGTATCCGCTATCGCGAGCCGGGGGAATTCTGAAAGGGACCCGTAAACACCAAGCGGAGGGGAAGGTTCACTGGGCGGACAATGCTCCTACAGGCGCTGCAATGATGCGTCCTGGGGATCGGCGGCTTCGAAACCTGCGTGAATAGACAAGAGACTCCAACTGGAAAATGTAGAAGAAGACTCAAGGGTGCTTGTCATTACTTCCCCAGAGGTGGAGCTCAACCGGCAGCTTAAATATCTAGCCGGGAGCCCACCTCGGCCGGTCGCACTACTGTGCTAATTACCTGCATAAAATATCTAAAATAAATAATAAATTCTACCGTACCTTAAGGATACTGTAGCGCACGCGGGCAAGATTATGCACCACGTGGCCCAGCTAATAAATTATGAACCCTCCTTCGGAATATTATACCTTAAGGCCAAACCACCATATTTCCGTAGGAGCCACTGTACTACATACCCCCTTTCCTGAATTGCACCACGTCCTCGAGGTGCATCCTCGGCTTTCTTGATCCCTGGGTTGGCTCCTATCGGTGTTGCGGCACGTGCGGCCTCCGGCGGTTCGCCCGTTCTCTCCTTCAGGCGTTCCTTCTCTTCTCCATACTCCCGCGCGGTGGGTTGCCGCGGGTTCGGGTTTCACTCCTTGCAGCGTTCGTGGGCACCAGCTCTTCTTCACCCGGCGATATCCGCTCCTTCTTGGTGTCACCCTTCGGTGCCGCGTCGTCAATCGGCAGCGCGGTTGTCCGCATCCTCAGGCGCACCGCGCAGCTTCCGTGGACGGAGCGTGGGCCAGTCCCGTAAGGGTACCAACCCCCTGGAGGCGTTAGCCACGCTGACTCCTCCGAGGTTACTCCTTTTGGCAACACCCGCTTCTTCGCGTCCGCTTATTTAATCTTCGTGAAGGTGCATCGTCTCATAATTTTCTCGTCCGCGCCCCCTTCATTCTTCACGAGATATGAACTTGCGCCACGCCCTGGTGCTACATACCTCGTCTGTCTTCGGTCGTCCGTCTTCTCCTCGGATTCCACGGTGGCCGCTCGATACGGCTCCCTCCGCGGTGGTGCATATAGCTCCGAATCGATCCCCGAGTGGTGTCAGGTCTCTCTCCTCAGGTGCACCCACGCGTTCGGTCGCCATTCACCCTCCGTCGTACACCTTCGGGATGTCCTCACCTACTCCGGCGCCGACATCCCCTTGCAATCCTGAGGTGTATCACGCCTCGACTGGGGCACCGTTCCGTCCAGGACAACACTTCGATCATCGCGAAAGCGGGTCTTCGTCCCAGGATATGGGCGCGCCTCCTTAGGTGATAACCTCACGGCCCGTAGCAATTCCGGGTGCTCCCGCAGTAGTAACCGCCGTGTCTCCTATGGATGAGGACGAGATTGCTCCCGTCCCGGTACCTTCGGCCCCAGTGTGCAACCCCGATTGCGGAGCGTCCCTGCGCCGACTGCTTAACCTCGCCTGCGGAGCGTTCCAGTTCCCTCACCACCGTCACCTCCGGCGGCGCCGACTCCGCCCTTGGCAATGCCGTCTTCCACTGCGGAGCCCGCGGAATCCCGTCGGAGAGCTCCTGTCTCAGCTGGTCCGCCGTCTGCAGCTCCCTCCGTGGCGGTTGTTGCGCCGTCAAGGGAGTTGGCCGCATTGGGTGCACCGTCAGGAGGAGTCTCATCTGGGGCTCTGGAGGCTGCCTTTCAGGAGTTGGTGCAGGCGTGCCTCGTGACAGGCCGTTCTGCTCCGGTTTCTCCTGTGGAGGCTCTGCGTGAGGCGCGTGCTTGGGTCTTAGAGCTCCATATGGCCTGGGCAGACCGAGCCTCGATGGCGGCCCTCAAGTACAGCCTGGCGGAGCTCTTCGACAGCCAAGCGCTAACAGCGAAAGCGCGATTCGAAGCGGAGTATTCGACGCGGTTCGGTAACCTGTAGGTGATAGGACCCAGACCAATAAACGATCCTTCGGATGGAGCAGAAACTCCACGAATGGTAGTCTAAACATGCATAAGCCGTGCCCGCGAGCTCAGCGACACGAAGTGCCGCCTAAGGAGCCTGCGAAACAGCGAGCACAGCATCCTGGAGGCGAAAAAGATAACTCCAGGCGGGGATTAGACGGCGAAGACGAAAACCATCTCCGTTAGGGGGCCCCCTCCCCCTTTCCTAAA
>JAHNZQ020000172.1:2241872-2260354 GCA_019155205.2 Gracilaria vermiculophylla | reverse complement strand
GAATATCCATACGGCGCTGCATCTTCGTGAGTCGTTTAGCGACCGACGCGTCGTAAAGTGTGGAGCGATCATGCAACCTGTAGGTGTCATAATCCACCACTTTGGCGAAGAGGTCGTTAAGCGGGACTACCTTACTGACCCTTCTGCTCTTCTCCTTTGGAGGTGTACTGTCCTCCGAGCTGGAGCTGTTTACGGATTCGGAGTCTGAGCTTCCCTCCGAATCGGTGTCTCGCTTGCGTCTTATCTCCCTCCGTTTCTTTCTTCTTCTTTCCTTGAGGTGGTCTGGGTTGCTGACGATACCCACGATATCGCGATCCACCAGAGGAGTATCCTGTCCTTCTCTCCTTAGGTGGACTACGTCGCGACCGGTATCCTGTCCTCCTCCGCGGGGCGTCAGGTCCAGACGGTGCATAGCTAGATTCCTCAGGTGCTCCCGTTTCCCTACGGCAGTATCCTTTCCTCCTCTGGCGTAAGGGGTGGCAGTATCCTTTCCTTCTCTGCCCGGGGTCACCTTAGGTGTAGATAGAGGGAACCTCTCCTGTACGGATGAATAACTTTGAAACGCCGCTGCGGGGAGCAGCTGCGCGGTTTGGGAGCGAACCTCCACACGGATAACATCTGAGATCACCTCAAGGAAGGGGTCCGAATCCAGCAAAGCATCCACAGCACGGTGAGCGCTCTCCGTTGCGATATCCTCCACGAGGGCGTGGCGGCGCGCTCCGAAGTGGGCTTCCACACCTGCAGGAATTCTTTCGACTAGCTCCTGTGAGAGCCAATCCGTAAGGCGCGGGGCCAGGGACTCCAAGAGGGTGTTAGCCTCCGGGTGTTCCCGTCCCTGCAACTCCTGAGGTGGCGGCTGCGATGCCGTGTGCGGTTCTTTAACCTCTACGTCGGCGTTCCCCAGAGGTGCTGCGGGTGCGTCCGCGTGCCTCCGATCATGCATTCTCCTAAGGCGAGTCCTGAAACGCTCCACAGAGGAGCCAGAAGTCCAAAGGAGACTTTCAGGGTCCTCCAGTGTGGCGGCCATCTCCTGGGGACTGCGGCGCGTGCTGCGCCCACCGACGGAGCCGGTTGCCTGAGGATCCTGTAGGGGGGTTTCCATGGGATTTTCTGAGGGGTCCATAGAGGAGTAGGTCGGGGGTGATTTGTTTCCACTTCCGGATTATCTTAAAGAAAAATTCCACTGCTGGGGGTTGGTCGTTGCAAACTAGAAACGCTGTTCTGCTGCGACTTGTGCGGATCCTTTAGAAACTGTGACCTTCTAAGTCGGGAGACCAGTTGTGGTACTGTCAGCCCTCCTATCGAGGTAGTAAAGCGCAAAGTCCGTTAGGAGTTTTTAGTGACTCCAAAGGCGCGTATTCCTAAAGGTAGTCTCCGGTAACCGCTGTCGCAACCCGGGGGAATTCTGAAAGGGACCCGCAAACACCAAGCAAAGGGGAAGGTTCACTGGGCGGAAAATGTAGAAGAAGACTCAACGGTGCTTGTCTTTACTTCCCCAGAGGTGGAGCTCAACCGGCAGCTTAAATATCTAGCCGGGAGCCCGCCTCGGCAGGTCGCACTACTGTGCTAATTACCTGCATAAAATATCTAAAATAAATAATAAATTCTACCGTACCTTAAGGATACTGTAGCGCACGCGGGCAAGATTATGCACCACGTGGCCCAGCTAATAAATTACGAACCCTCCTTAGGAATATTATACCTTAAGGCCAAACCACCATATTTACGTAGGAGCCACTGTACTACACCGCACCTAAACTTTAGAATTACTCCTCGCAAGTATTTTGATACTATTCACCACCCGGAGCTTATTCGACTGCGTCTCCTTTTAAAAAATACCCACGTGACGCGCATTCGCGTACGATTCCGGAGATGTGGACACGATTTCTACGGGTGGCAGGGGGGCGTTAAAAGTCATTTTCCACAATCGTGGGTGAATTGCACATACATACCGATCCACCAAGGAAGTGCGCAACATGCACTGTGATGCCAAGTTGCTTGCTACAAAAAACAACATGTTCACCTGCAAGGAGCTGAACCAGTGATACAAAGGTAAGGCTCCGAGGATGTTTAATGCTCGAAACGACGCGTCACTCACTTTAGAAAGCTTTCCAGTCCTCAAGGAGCCGAGAGCAAAACCCCGGGAGCACGTCAGCGTGCACCAGGTTTGGGCCAATAGTTCCGGTGTCGAGGAGGGTGTACACCATTGAAGAGGCGAGTGCGAAATATCCAATAGAGGTAAACACCTCATATTTCTCACGACGGAGCATGCAGACAGAGCTCGTTTGGGTGTCGAATGGGTCCAAAGGCGTTGGTGGGTCCGCCAATTCTGCATTAACCGTGCAGATAGCTTCTCCCCCTTTCCCAGAGGCGACCTCCGATGGGCCGAGGCTCCACGGAAAGGAGTCGTGCGGAGCCTCTCCGCGTGATCCTGAGGATTTTCCGGGTTGGAGGGGATCTGAGTTCTAGTGCGGGAGGGCTGCTGCGATGGCGCATCGGGATACGCCTTGTTCCTCTAAGGTGCGACCAGTTTGTGTTCAGGATCATGCAATGGTGGCGCACGTGCGAATGGGATACGCTGCACTCCAAATGAAACACGGTTACCGTAACGTCCATGAGTAAAGCGGATATCGATGTACGCGGTCTAATAACTTTTACTTGCCGTTGGTGTGCTCTACAGTTCCTGGAACCGATTTTCCCGTTTCGGCAGGATGGCTGCCCTTATATCCAAAGTGAGAGTAGTACAGTGTAATGACTATCGAGACAAACAAATTCTGCAAGGCGGTTGGTAGCCCGCAAGTATTGTGAATCGGAAATTCCCGTAGAATCCCGTTCACGTGTACCAGATAGGGGACGAGAGTGTCCATGTCCTAGACTGGGATCCCGAAGATTAGGTATGTGTGGGAGCAAGGGTCTCTTGCTCTACATCGAGTGTGAGCTTATCACCCTCCCGTGAGGTGCTGGAGTCTAATGTCAGGGCGGATGCTCGATGGTTCAGTAAGGCCGTCGATTTGTCCAAAATTGGAGGGTAGCTTCGGCTAACCGCAAGATACGCTGCCCCATAGGACTCCCCGAACCTTCTTAGCTTTATATAGGTGGTATCCGGGTGTGTTTTTAAGTGATTACGTACCCTGGCGCGGATTTAGGGAAGGATTTCCATGACAAACAACTACTTTACCGCCGTTCAACGTACACGTTCCCATACCTTAAAGCCTTCATTTACAGCTTTTGTGAGAACTCTGTTTCAATCATCCACATAACCTGCCTATAAGAGGTGAATTCAGCATCATCACCGGCTATCCTCTCATCCGTTGCGTACCTTTTAAGGAGGGACTCCACCAACTCCACGTACATCGTCAAGATCTCCGTCCCGAAATCATCCAAAATGGTGCTCTCCTCTGTGAGATGTGGCTGAAACAGCGAGTGCGCTTGACCCGTGAGGTAGAACTGAAAGTACCACGTGGCGGCACCTTCATGGACATTATTGGTATTACACGCCAAATGGAAGCGTGCTGGAAACCTCAACACCGAGATCGGGTCTTCATCTGAAAAGGAATGCTTCTCCATCTGAAAATATATTGGGCGCCGTATCTTTGTAATCGGTTTACTGGCCGACATGTGGTAAAGAGTGAAGCGATCATTCCACCGATAGGTATCATAACCCACCACGTAACGAAGAGGTCGCTAAGCGGCACGACCTTCTTGACCATTTCGCTTTTCTTTTTTGGAGGTATACTGTTCTCCGAGCTCGAGCTGTTTATGGATTCAGAATCTGAGCTTCTTTCTGAACCGGCGTCTTGCTATCTGCTTATCTCCCTTTGTTTCTTTCGTTGTCTTTCCGGTAGATAGTCTGGGTGCCTGACGATACCCCCGTTATCACGATTCACTTTGAGAGGATTCTGTCCTTCTTACCTCGGGTGAACTAGTTTGCGACCGGTATCCTGTTCTCTTCCGTGAGACGATAGGTTCAGACGGGTCAAAGCAATATTCCTGATGTGCTTCCGTCTCTCTACGGCAGTATTCTTTCCTCCCATGGCATAGGCGGATGAAGTACCCTGTTCATCTCTGCCAGAGGGCAGCTTAGGTGTTCATAGAGGGAGCCTCTCCTGTACCAAAGAATGACTTCGAAATGCCGCTGCGGGGAGCGACTGTGAGGTTTGGGAACAAACCTCCGAACGGATAAGATTCGAAATATCTTCTAAGAAGGAGTCCGAGTCTAGTAAAGAATCTACGGCATGGTGAGCACTCTCCGTTGCGATTTCTTCCACAAGAGAGTAGGGGCACGCTTTGAAGTGTGCCTCAAAACCTGCAGGAGTGCTTGGGACCAGCTCGTGTGAAAGCCAATCCGCAAAGCACGGGACCAATGGCTCCGTGAAGCAGTTAGCCTCTGGGTATTCCCGTCCCTGCAGCTCCTGGGGTGGCGGCTACTATGCCATGTGTGGTTTTTCAACGTCCACGTCACGTCGGCGTTCTCCAGAGGTGTCGCGTGGGATTCTGCTTGCCTGCGATCGTGCACTATTCTTAGGCGCTTTTTGACAAGCTTCACAGAAAAACCAGGATTCCTAAGGAGACTTTCGGGGTCCCTTAGTCTGACGGCCATCTCCCGACGAGCGCTGCACGTACTGAGCCCACCAACAGAATCCGTTGCTTGAGGATCTTATAATGAGGATTTCATTGCAGTTATTGAGAGTTCGATAGACGAATGCGTCGTAGGTGATTTACTTCCACTTCCACATAACGTTAAGGAAGAATTCTACTATTGGGTTTCAATCGGTGCAAACTAGCAATAGTGTTCTGTCGCGATTATTGCAATTCTTTAGAGAAACTGGCCTTCTAAGTCGGGAGGCCAGATGTGGTATCGTCAGTTCTTGTTTCGAGGTGAAGGCGCCTAACTTTCGTTAGAAGTTTTCGGTGACTCCGAAGGCGCGAGTTCCTATAGGTGGTCTCCGGTAATCACGGTTACGAGCAGGGGGGGTCCTGAAAGGGGGTCCGCAAGCACCGAGTGGAGAAGGGGGTTCACTGAGCGGATAATGCTTCCTCAGGCGCTGCTATGAGGCAACCTGGGGATCGGTGGCTTAGAAATCTGAAGGCGTTCGACAAGAGTCTCCACCCGGAAAAAGTAGAAGAAGACTAAAGGGTGCTTGTTTTTGCTTCCCCGAGAATAGGAGCTGGACATACAGATTAAATACCGTGCCGGGGGTCCGCCTCAATAGTTCGGTTTATTGTAATAATTACCTGCACCAATAGACAAAAATAAATCTAAATTGTACAATTCCTCTGAATTACTGTAGCAAACGTGGGCCGAAGAATGTACCACGCGGCTCAGCTAATAAAATAGGATCCCTCCTTAGGAATATCCCTTCATAAAGCCACACGATAATAATACCTTAGAATCCACTGTAATACAGAAAGGTTTTCCTTTTCTTTGTCTTCAAAAGCGGGTTGATAATTTAGATGGAGTCAAACTCGAGAGAGGCCCTAGCACGGAAAAGCTTCAACTTCTTGGAATGCTTCCGGAGTTTGACCCGGCTCTTTACTCATTGTTTGCAGAACCGCACAGCGGCGTAACAATCTACTGTCATCGCTGGCCAGTAATAATGCCTGCGGAGGATTAGATAATGTTTCCTCCCACCCGGAACTGCACCAAGCTTTGGGTAATGTGACAGTTAAAGCACCTTGCGCTGGAAGGAGTGGGGCACAAAAATCTGTTGGTTACGCTTCACTTTCGGGATCAGGTATCCCATTTCTTTCACCTCAAAAGGTGGTTTTTCGCCAGTGTTTAGATGGGCACGTAATTCCACGCAAAATGGGTCCCTGAACTGTTCTCGTATCATTTTCTCCATACTGATTGGCACAGAGTTGCCCTGCGGGTCGTGCTGGCCGTCTTCGGAAACCAGGAACTCGTTGATGTCCCCGGGGTGAACCGCATCGGGGCCCAATGCGGATCTTTAGGGGTAATCCCTTCGGCAACGAGACACGAGATCACGTCCACATCGGCGTCGTTGACGGCTTCTCCGTTTGTGGGCAAACGTGATAGGGCATCGGTTTTCACGTTTTGTGAACTCTTCTTGTAAACCCCGTCGAACGTGATTTCCGCTAGGCAAAGCCTCCTCCGCATTAAGAGGCCTAATGGATGGGCAATGTTCATCAGCCACTTCAAGTGGGAATGATCCGTGAATACGGGTAAGTGGACCCCAGGTATATAGGGGCGGAGTATGGAGATCGCCCACACCACGGAATGATACTCCTTCTCCGAGACGGAAAAGTTCCTCCGGTGATCGTTCAGAGCCCCGGGCCGATATGTAACTGGGTCGTGCTCTCTTTCGGGGCATGACTGAAACAGTGCACAACCCACCTGGTGGTCTCTGGAATCCATATCCACGGAGTACGGGGGGCTAAACGTAGGGAGTGATAAGATTGAAGCTGTTTTTGCGGCCCTCATCACGGATTTAAAAGCAGCCGGTTGACAGGTGGGGACTGGCGAGAGCTTTGGCCGCTGCCCTTTCCGCAGTAATACGTTACGCGGCGCGGCGGTATCCGACAAACTCGGTATGAAGCATCGATACACGTTGACTAATCAAAGGAAGGATCTCAATTCCGTTTACGTCCGGGGTTCGTGCGCCTCAGTGAAGGACGTGGTTCGAACTCTTTCGATCAGAAGCCCTCCAAGACGGATGATGTGACCCAGGTACTTCAAGGTATCTGTAAATAACTCATATTTACTGAGCTTCAGGTAATACCTGAGTCACGCAGTATTACCATCACGTTCCGCACATGAGGCAGGTGATCATCCAAGTTGTTGAGAAAGATAGTTATGTGGTCCAGGTACACAAGAAATCTCCTCCATTTGAATCGGATTAGGAGGACATCGATAGTCCTTTGAAACGTTGCGGGTGCATTGGTCCGACCAAAAGGCATCCGCTTGAAGTTGTAGGACCCAAAGTGGCGCACAAACACCGTTTAGTCATGGTCTTCCTCCTTGAACGGAACCTGCCAGTAGCCTCGAATGGCGTTGAGAGCTGTGAACATGGTAACATCACCGAGTGAGTTTACGCACTCGTCCCTCCGAGGGATCGGGTAGGTACCCCCGATAGTCGCGGCAGTAAGCCGGCGGTAATCTACACTGAACCTTCATGACCTATCTGTTTTACACGCAAGGACCACGGGGGACGCCCACGGAGATTGTGCTGGCTCTCTGGCTTTGGCACGGAGCATGCACTCCACATGATATTCTTCCTCTTCCCGTGCATTCAGCCGTGCTCTGTATAACGGTTGCGCGATTGGCCAAGTGTTCGGTAACAAGTCCATACGATACTCGGTGCAGCTAATCTCGCCTAGAGATCCATTCTACATTGGGGTAAATTCCCGCAACATTGCGCGGAATGGCTCCGGACGCGAGGCGGCAACATGAAACAAGTCCAGTTCCTCAGGAGCTTTCACGGGGTCAATACGATCACAGGTCGTCTAACGTGGTGTCGGAAAGGCCGGGCTAACCTGGTGGTCGGGCTTTCACGTTTCCTCGGTATCTTTCGGTAGATCAGTGATTCTACTTGTGGCGGAATTCACTTCCGCATCGGGCGCCTTTCCGTATTTTGCCGTCACGAGCCCAAATACGTGGACGGGCGTCACCCTTTTGGGCATCATCGGCAATGGATGTAGCGTGGCGAATGAACCACTTGGTTTTAAGTTAGGTAATGGGCTGTGTCGGTCAGATTTGCGACAAATATCCCAAGTGGGCAGTTCGGCAGGACATGCACGATGCTGTATGCGACGGCGAGGTGACTCTGCTCATTCAACGAGGTTGATGTCTGAAAACCCCTCAAACCGTGTTGACGGGAGTTGACCCGAACAAGTACCTGCCTGGCGGGGGGTATCGTCACTGATGCCCCAACGCGGAGCTTGGTCAACTCATGGGCTCCCGGCGGCGATTATTTCGCGGCAGGCAAGCGCACCTGCTTTTTCGCATCCCAACGAAGTGGTTGGCGGACGATGGGGATTGACGATCCATCTTCCAACTCCACGCCTTCCAGGCGGGGTTGGATATCCTCTACGAACCTTCGCAGTAGTCGCATTCGAGCATGACTGGTATGGTCAGAGAACGGCACAAAATGAAAGTGAGCTTGACCACTGAGCCTCCGAATCTGAGAACCAGATAAATGGTCTCCCCATTTCTAAGGGATTTTTATTTACGTCCGAGACGTCGGGCACCTCTTCTATGCGGATGCGAGACCGCAAAAGCGGAAGTAGTGCCGAATCGACAACGAAATTTGGCCCTGCTCTAGTGTCGGGGACCGTGACAAATCGCGTCATGTACTGTGTGTGCAGTCCGAGATCAGCATAAAACTTATTGGTTCGCTTCACCATCAGTTAGAATCGATCCAAAATTCTGCTATGCATTCTACGTCTACATGTTTAACGCAGAACACCTAACTGCTCAGAATATCCGTCTGCAGTGTCTCTCCTCGAGATGATTTTCGCAGAGGAGCGCGGCGGGGCGGCCTCGGGCGTGGTCAGCTTCATCTCCGAGGATGCCTCTTCCTATGGGGATACTCCCCCAACTAGGTTCCCTGAACGGGCTTCACTTCGGGCTCTCGCATTGATTACTCCACCACGAGTACTTTGTCCCGTTGGGGGTGATGGACCGCACGAGTGGCGTATGCAGGATTTCCGTGGTGGTCGGAAAACGATTCTGTCGTGCCTGGCGTTAGCCAATGCCATAAGAGCGGGGTGTGATCCAGCGCATGGAGGACAAAATCGATTTTCGCACGGAGATATGACGTCATCGGCACTGCTGCCTTTTCTTCCTGGGACGGGGCTTCGTAATAGACCCGCACCTGCGCCATATCCTCTAACGGACAAAGGCACAGCGAGTAGCTGTGTCCACGAGTGTAGCACAAGTGGCAGACAACTCCAGACGGAAGAAGTCGAAGAGAAGCGTTCCGACTTTCGGCTGACCTACCGAGATTCCGGTAATCGACCAATTGAGGGGGCTGAACCCTCGTCATTTCGTTTGCTTACGGCAGGCTAATGGCTGGGTCTCGGCTGTTGCCCATGTAGAGGGCCTGTGTTTCTTGTCGAGTTCCCGTGGGCGAGGCACACGAGCCGCGCATAACTCCGCGGCCAAGCCGTCGCAACGGGTGCAAGAGGAAGACGAATAGAGAAACCGGGGATCCGGCAAGTCCTGTGATTGAGACGTTTTACGTAATGTTTGGTGAGAATTCCATGTAATATACTGAACTATATCGGCGCAGCCGGGTAATATATTGGGCCGCGCGAGATTTGGGCAAACCGCGTGGAGCAGGTGGTGAACGCAGTCCAAAAGAGTAAAACTGGAGATCCAGTGGACATAACCTCGTACGAGGGCAAACATAGAAGAAAGAAACAACAGTTCAAACAATGGTTCTTGGCGTCACGGGCGGTTGACCTCCGTAGTCCGCGGCGTACGTCTCCAAGGTGGAGAGAGCTACCCGCGTGGGCGGCAAGTTCAGACCTAAGATTACGCTTGGGGCGGTTTATTGGGCGCGACGGCCAAAGTGCTGTCGGGCTAAGTACTGTAGCTCTAGGGCCGTAATGGCCGAATTAACTTAATATATAAAACGGTAAAAATACTAAATTTACCAAGCAGAGCAGGTGCCAGCCGGCGCCCATATTGTATCCATCTGGCCGCGCGCGGCTGCTGCGCACATGACACGTCACGCGGTATAGGCCCGGTCGACTACTCCGGAATCCACCGCGCAAATGTACGTGAATCGCGCCCGCGACATTAACCGTTTTCATGAAGACGGCCTAACCGGAAACCGTTGAATCGGCAAAGGGTCAAGGAAAAACCTCCCTGGAGGGCGTTGCACTTCAAAATCATACAAAATAGTTCCAAGCTCTATATGCAGTAGAAGGATGCTTGCGTGTGTGTGGTGCGCCTCGTTGGCCGTGGCGACGTCAAGGATGACGCGGAAAACAACACGAACCCGCGGTTGCAATACAAACTGCTTGACGGAGAGATGGAAAACAGTAGGGACCAAGAGACGGTCAAGAGAGGCGACGCAAAGTATGCCACGGGAGAATTTAGTCGGTGAGCAGCTGCAGTGCGGCAAACTGACAGCGTAGACAAAGCCGACAAAGTATTCCTTTTTATGTATGTGTGGGAGACAGATGCCGACCGCGCGGGACTGCTTGCGTATGAATATTAAGAGTAAGGCGTGCTTGGAGGCGGTAACGAATGTGGGTTGCTATGCATGGAACGTGTAAGGTGTGCAGGGTATCTGGGTACGCGGCGACTCAGCCTGCGCCTTTGGGAACGGACATGAGGAAGATTCGGTTCGGTATGCTTGGCGATGGCGAAAAACGGGAGTAAGGCTGCCGCGGCGGAGCAAGGCTTATGTGGATTGTAACAGGAAAGGGGGAGGGCAGAAATGACGAGAGCGAGTTTTTATTTGCGGCCAGAAAAGAGACGATACTTTCGCGAGAATCACTTTGCCAATATGCGGCCAAGTCTAATAAAGTCTGTTTCAAAAGTATAAGACCCCTGGCATTTTGATGCAAATCATCGTTTTTAGTACTATAGTGCTACCAAAATCAGTTTTGAAAAACTTCAAGTTAAAAACCCGTTTCAAAATCACAGGACATTTCACTTTTAAACTTCATTTTGCCTTCTTCAGAAGTTGATTTTCGCTTTTGTCAACTAAATAACACTAGTTCAGCGCTTTTGCATCGCGCTTCTCTATCGTCCCGTACTTTGACCATTCATAGTTTTCGAGCTTTTTTCAATACTTTTTATTTTAATCAATACCTGTTCAGAATGGCCTGTCACGGCCATAATGCATTCTAGCGAGTACCGAATATTCATTTTCAGAGGGGTGTAAGTGAACGTGACACGAAAGGAACTGCATGGCATTAATTTATAGTAAGCAAAGAACCTTTCCCATTGTTATAGAATACTAAACTCCGCCGCTATACTTGTGCAAAACAAGTTTCCATTTTAGATAAGATATGCAAAGTTTTATAACTAGTTGTGTGAAAGCATTTGCAAGCCTCCTTGAGTCTATAATTCTTACTGAAAAAGCTTTGTATGTGGTTTTGTAACAAAAGTCCAGTCCAAATCATAATATATGTTCTAGTACAACTTCAATATGTTTAAATTTTGTCTTATTTTTCTTGCTTGTGAGAAAAATATGTAAAACGCTGTTGTTCATCTTAATCAAAGCTTTACTCAATTTCAAATACATTGTTTTTGCAGCTATCTCTTTTTCTGTGCTCATCGCACACTGTAACATACTGTTTTGTTTATTTTGAGCTTCCAAAAGAAAAAGTTGTTCAGTTTTATAAAAAAAGAATATCGAAGCGTTCTTCATTACCATTTTATTCATTCTTTGTAAACTTATCGTTCTTTTAAAAATGCTTTTAGTCCAAGATACATTGCCAGGACAATATCCTTGCAAATGGTTATGCTTATTAATGCAGCTGAGCATTAATAAGCAATCAATAAAATGTTCTGTTTATATTACAAAGAATATTTCAAGAATGGTATAGAAATTAGAATAACGGCTTAGATCTAAGGTACTGTTATATGTATTGTGCTGAAAGCTATTGATATAGAAGATCTTATGTCTTTGTTTGGAAAGAAAAAGAAAACGTGTTATGGAAATAATCACGGGCGAGTTTGAAATGTTGTATACTTTTGAAACGCGTTTTTGAGGGGTTTAACAAAGAAGGGTGGCTACAGTGGGCAAAAATGCATATTTCGGGGCGCTGTTGCACTGTGCTATACTTTTAAAACGCACTGTATATTTGAATTTGGACAATTTACGGCTTTATCAATTGAATGCCAAAACGGTGTGTTAGCGTTATTTAGCAAAAAGGGGGAAAAAATAGCTACAGAGTCGTCAAAAGAGACATGATGTTGATAAAGGTGTTAATATTTTTGAAACGGCTTTTGGACCTGAATGTGTGTTACGACTTGATTTTGTAGTGGTACAGTACCAAAAGCACGAATTTTTTTTTTCTTTGACATCAACGGGATATGATTTTGAAACAAAGTGAACAGCGAATGTTTAAGAATTTAAACAAACACGTGAACATTGAAGCATCGCTACGAAGCGTAAAGGTGAGTTTAAAGTAAATGGGCGTACAGTGAAGCGTACAAGAGGAATTGCATGATAAGCGTAAAGCGTGCAGTAGGGCGACGGCAGAGTGTGAGGACAAATTGGGGCAATTGACGGAATGTAAGGGGCAAGGGCAGCAAACAGCCTGGAAACAAAAGATGCCGATGCAAAGGGGAGCAGAAGGCGCTCAAAGAAATTGTTTGACACAATGAAAACAAGGAATAGCAAAGCGCGCTACTCTTTTGATGATTTGGCAGATTGTCAATAGATGGTTGAAAAGCAGGAGAAAAGGTGTATGGGTATGCGAGCAGCGTTTGGATATACTGGTGTGTATATGTAGGCTAAATGCTTGGTAGCTATGGTGGTACGCTAGAAATTGGGGGGTTTTTTTTTCCTCCAAAATGCTCAAGTGAAAAAAGGACAGCGGTGATTCAGAAGGGTATGTGCAATTTCATAAACAAATAAATAAAGCAGCGATACAATTAGCAGCGAAACATATTCATCATTGTCCACGTTTTAGAAACGTGTGGAAATATTTAGCAATGATATTATGGGGTGAGTTACATGGCGCTGTAATAAAATAAACCAAAATATGCTTGATTGAAAACAAAAAGCAATGTGCCACAAATACAGCGTAAATGATTAGTGGTGAATACGCGAAACGGAATTAAAAAATGCCAAAGATTTTAATATTTGCACATGGTGCGCTGTGAAGCTTTGGCGGCATAAGCAGGTTATAAATGGGCAGAATTGATTGCATGTCAAAGTAGATGAAGAAATGTGTTTTTTAATATGATAGAGATTGATTTGTATTGAACAATAAGGTAAAAACACGATGTCAAAAAGCTGTTTGTGTTCATAAAAAGTGTTGTGCATCAAAGCACGCAGAGAAGGGTTGCGAGCGAAGTTTTGGTGTGACGTACGGCACTGGGGCGGAGGTGGGAAGTTGATGAAGGTGTTGAAGTGTGCAAGGCGCTGTGGTGCAGCGGGGCGGTACAGCGGCAGTTGGCGGCAGACGGGGGAGAGGCGGCGGCGGTGGGGTGAGGGCACGAGGCGGTGGTGCGGCGCAGGGTGGCGTTGGTTGTGTTGTGGGCAAGTCTGCGGAGGGAGAAGAAAAAGCAGCACGCAGGTTTAATACAGGGCACTGTAAAAAAGGTTGCGTTACTGGTGTACACGGTCACGTGGATGAGTTTTGGAGAAAAGAAAAAAGCAAAAAGGAAGTTTATATCGGTTTTATACAGAAATGAGAATGAATGCAAACAACGTTTATAATGGGGGCGGCAGCTTTCCTGGCAACCCGCAAATAAAAGATTGCAGTGCGTTGACGACGAGGTGAGCATGATTTTTCATCGCGTATGTTGTGTACATTTAATTATGGAGCTTGGATCACAAAACAAAGCGCCGAAAAAAGCAAATGGAAAACAAAATAAAAAGATACATAGTAGAGAGCGCACAGTTACGAGTTGTAGCTTTAGTAAACACGGACACGCCCCAAACGGGGCTTGCGCTGCTTGTGGCAGTCAAAAGTTGCACACCCAACATTTGAGGTACGGCACGGTGAGCGTGCGGCCTCAAGCGCGTGCACAAAGGGGCGCGCGCTGGCGCGGTTGGTGCGTGCGGGAGACATTGGCGCGCGCGAACGGACGTGGTGCGCACAGTGGCGCTGCTCAAGGTGGCGGCGCTCAATGCGGCGGCGCTCAATGAGGCGGCGCTCCATGAGCGCGGCGCGCACAGCGCATTGTTGGCGTGTCGCGTGATGCGTGCACTTTTTGCGGCTGTGCGTGCAACGCGTGCACGGCTCGCGCGCGCGCGATGAGTTGTTGTTGTTGTTGTTGTTGGTGTTGGTTGTTGGTGCTGTTGCGCGACGGCGGTGCTTGCGCAACGTCGAGAGCGCGGCGCGCGTTGCTTGGCGCCGCCGCCGCACCGCCTTCGCGCACACCGCTTGGCTGCGCCTGCACGCCAGTGGTGCGCCACAAACGTCGCGCGCAAGCTCAACGCCGCGGCCCCGCTGCGCTTGGGGGCGCGCCCCATGCAGCCGCGCCCCGCGCGCTCCCGCACGCGTTGGCGCCCCACAGCGCGCGCGCTGCGAGCGCATGTGGCGCGCGCCGCGCTTTAGGCGCGGAACACCGTTTTCACGCCGACGGTGCCCGATGGCGCCGCCGCGCATGCCACCCCCACCCGCGCTGCGCCCACGACCACGCGCGTGGCACGGCGGCACAGCGGCACGGCGGCACAACGGCACGGCGGCACGGCGGCACGGCGGCACGGCGGCACGGCGGCACGGCGGCACGGCGGCACGACGGCACGGCGGCAAAGTGGCGCGGGGGCGCGGGGGCGCGGGGGCGCGGCAGCGCGGCGTGTGGCGCGCAGCAGCACAGCAGCACAGCAGCACAGCAGCACAGCAGCAAAGCAAAAAAAAAGTAAAAAACAACAAAAGCACGCACGGTCGCGCGACGCGCGCGCGCGCGCGGCCGCCGGCACGCAGCTTGCGCGAGGCGGCGGCGGCGGCGGCGGCGGCGGCGGCGGCAAAGGCGGCGGCAGAGGCGGCGGCCGCCGCGCGCGCACGCGCGCTGTCGGCGGCGCGGCAGCTGGCGCGCGCCGGGCGCGGCGCCACGCACCTTCGCGCGCGCGTGTGCGCCTTTGAGGAGCGCGCCGCGCGCACGCCGCGCGCGCCAAAACGGCGCCGCGCGCGCCGCGCGCGCGCCGCCGATGAGGTAATATACCGCCGCACGCGGCAGTCACTTGCGCGCACCGCCGCGCGCCCAATCAACGACGCGCGTGCGCTGCGCGTGCGCTGCGCGTGCGCGCCGCCGCCGCCGCGCGCGCCGCCGCCGCCGCCGCCGCCGCCGCCGCCGCCGCCGCTGCCGCCGCCGCCGCCGCCGCCGCCGAGGCCGCCGTCGCCGCCGCCGCCGCGCGCCACGCGGAAAGCGCCGTCACGCCGCGCGCGCCAAACAGCCGCGCGCGCTTGCACGCGCGTGCCCAAAAGCGCCGCGCGCACGCGTGCCCCGTTCTAAAGCGCGCGCCCGCCGCGCCCGTGACGCTCTCCGTCGCCCGCCCTCGCGCCCTTCGTGCGTCGCCGCCCGCCCTCCCCTCCCTTCCTCCCTCCCCTCCCCATCCATGGAGCCGCACCGCCCGCTGCCGTCCTCCGCGTCCGCGTCGCCCACCGCCACCGCCACCGCCACCGCCACCGCCACCACCGCCACCGCCACCACCGCCGCCGCCGCCGCTGCCGCCGCCGCCGCCGCCGCCGAGGCCGCCGTCGCCTCCTCGCCCCACCCCTCGTACGCCCTGCCCGTGCGCTCACTCCCGCTCGTTTCCGTCCCGCCGCACCACTACGCCTTGCACCAGCACCCCTTGCCGCACTACCACCCCCACCAACACTACTCCCAACCGCACCCTCCGCCCACCTCGCAACTGCAACAGCACCACCACATCCAACATCGCCAGCAGCAGCACCACCTGCATCAACAACAGCACCACCAGCTCCACCAAACATCGCTCCCCCACCCCCATCACCTCGTTCAGCACCATCAACAGCAGCACCCTCCACACCTGCAACACCAATACCACCTACAGCAACAACAACATCAACAACAACAACAACAACAACAACAACAACAGCAACCACAACCACACCCACAACAACATCATCAACAACAACAACAACAACATCAGCACCACCATCTGAGCCAACAACATCACCTACAGCAACAGCAACAACAGCATCAGCATCAACAACAGCAACAGAAACAGAAACAGCAACAGCAAATGCATCAGCAACTGCATCAGCAACTGCATCAGCAACAGCATCAGCAACACCAACACCAACAGCAACAGCATCAGCATCAGCATCAGCATCAGCATCAGCATCAGCATCAGCATCAGCAACACCATCAGCGACAGCAGCCCCATCAGCCCCACGCACTGCAACACCATCACCCGCACGCGTTGCACCCCGCTACGCCGTCGCCGCTGTCGTCGGCCACGCATCCCACCCCGCGCTCGTCCGCATCGCTGCCGCCGTCGCACGCCGCCCCGTCGCCGCCGTCCCCGTCTCTGGCCGCGCAGTCATACGTGCTGCCGCCACCGCCGCCGCCGCCGCTCAGCCCGTCGTCGGCGCCCAAGCGCCTGCGCCCGGACGGCTCCGCCGCCATGTCGTCGTCGTCGTCGGCGCAGCCGTCGCGCCTGCCCGCGCACGCATCGTCATCGGCGCCGCTGCTGCACACCATGCACCCGCCGCTGCCATCGTTCCCGCGCTCCCCGCGCAAGCGCTCCGTCTCGTCGCAGCAGACGTACAACATTGCGCTGCCGCTGCCCAACCCGGGGCGCGCGCACCGCTTCTGCCAGGCGTGCGATCACGTAAGTGCCCCGCCCCATTTTTTTCCCGCGCGCTTCGCGCCGCCGCCGCCGCCGCCGCCGCGGCGCCACGCGCGCCCGCAGCCGCGTTTGCTAACCGTGTGTGCGCGCTCGCCAGGTGAACCACGTGCGGCGCAAACTGTGCCAGAACTGCGGCGCGCCCAAGCCCAGCGCGCTGCGCTCGGCCATCGGCGTGGCGGGCGGCGCCAAGTCGCCCGCGCCGCACATCCGCAAGCACGCGCGCCAGCCGCACGCGCTGCACGCCACGCCGCCGCGCGCGCACGCGCTGGCGGCGGCGGTGCCGGCCGTCGACGACATGGCGCCGTTCGGCGCGGGCGACGGCGGCGCCTTGCACGCCAACAACCACAACAACAGCAACAGCTTGGGCAACAACAACAACGGCAGCGCCAACTTGGTGGGCGCTACCTCCTCCGCCTACGTGCAGATCGGCCACGGCCACGGCCACGGCCACGGCGGCGGCGGCGACCGCCGCCGCCCGGGCGGCGTGGCGGCCGCGGCCGCCATGGGCGAGCCGCTGATGCAACAGCAGCCTCATCAGCAGCACCAACAGCAACAGCCGCACCAGCAGCCGCACCAGCAGCCGCACCAGCAGCCGCACCAGCAGCAGCACCATGAGCGGCAGGCGCAGCCGCCTCTGCTTGAGGCGCGCGCGGGGCGCGCGGCGGGAGATGTGGGCGGCGGCGGCGGCGGCGGCGGCGGCGGCAGTGGGCCGGAGACGGCGTCTGCGGCGCACGGGATGTTTGGCGGCGGTTTCAGCGTGGCGCTGGGGGCGCAGAGGCCGTTTGGCGAACGCGGGGTGGTGTCGGTGGGGTGGGACAGCCAGCCGGCAGCCGCTGGTCGGCTGGACGCGCATCTGCACGGCGGCGGCGGCGGTGCTCAGGCTCAGGTGCAGGCACAGGCACAGGCTCAGGCGCAAGCTCAGGCGCAAGCTCAGGCGCAGGCGCAAGCGCAGGCGCACGCTCAGCAGCTGCAGGCGGCGCAGGCGGCGGCGGCGGCAGCTGCGGCGGCACCGCTAATGTACGGGTCTGGATACGCGGGCGGGGACGTGTACGGGGGCGGCGGGCGGTACGACGAGCGCGAGATGCTGGGCGTGGGGCGGCGCGCGGAGGAGGACAGGGCGGCGGCGGCGGCGGCGTCGGCGGCGGCTGCTGCGGGCGAGTACATGGGGACGGGGCGGTGGGGCGCGGTGGGCGTGATGGGGCACGTGGGCAGCGAGGTGGTGCTGGACGACGTGCGGCAGGACGAGGGGCGGTTTGGCATCGAGTCTCTGATGCGGCAGAACGGGGAGTAGCGGACGCGGGGCGAGTCGCAGCACGCTGCGGGAATGAATATACGATTGGAGTGGATTTAAAAAGCAATTAAGCGATAAACGCATGATGACATGTTGCGCGCGGCGGCGGCGGCGGCGGCGGCGGCAACGGCGGCGGGGACGGGGAGCGGAGGGCGGCGGAGGGCGGCGGAGGGCGGGCGTTGTGGGGCGGCAGCGGCGAGGATGGCAGCGGCGAGGATGGTGGCGGCGATGGCGGTGACGGGAGGGCGGCGGAGGGCGGCGCACTGACGGCGGGTATTATGGGGCGGCGGCGGCGGAGTTGGCGGCGACGGCGGCGGCGGCGGCGGCGGCGTCGGAGGTGCGCGTGGCGAGCGGCGCTTGCGTCTACCGTATAATAGTGCGCTCTCGCGCGAGGAGCGCGCGCGCGCGCGAGCGGCGCATTGGACAAACTGCGGCGCGCGCGGCGCTGTCAGCCGCGCGCTGCCGTTTGGTGTGCGGCGGCGGCGGCGGCGGCGGCGGCGGCGGTGGGGCGCGTGCGTGTCACCTGCGCGGTGCGGCGCAGGTTGGACGCGGCGGCGCGAGCGCGGCGTGCTGATTGGCGCGCGCAACCGCCGCCGCGGCGCAGCGCAGCGGCGCGCCCCCCCCACCGCGCGCGCGCCGCCGCCCGCCAACGCGCGCGCGCGCGCGCGCCCACCGCGCGCCGCCCCCCCCCCCCCCCCCCCGCCCCCCCCACGCCC
>JAHNZQ020000172.1:2187599-2241772 GCA_019155205.2 Gracilaria vermiculophylla | reverse complement strand
CGGCACACGAGGCCACAATTACTACCCTTCCTAGGGACACCCCCAAATGGGGCTAGTGAAGCTAATACTCCTCATAACCACGGTTGTGGCAGCCGGGAGCGGATGAAATACTTATGACGTCCGCTGATGCGGTAGACCCTCGACGGGGCGTTGCACTACAGGTTGCATAGTAACTGCAGACAGAGGCTACGGAAAGCAATCTTTTTTGGAGATACTCTCAGGTTTCGGTTTAAGTTCTGTGTTTGTTTTGCCGGAACATTTGCTCCACGTGCATCCCTTCGTCGGGCTATCCTATCTAGACCCGGTACGCGATGACTTGGAAGATGAAGCGCTTGATATCGGGAATGCAGAAGGCGAGTCCGAATCCGGGGCAGCTGGGATGGGGGATACGCAAGGGGAGGGTAATGGAAAACATCCTGCTGTCGCTCCACACCAGTTATACAGCGATCGTCGCCGCACATTTGTGATCGACGATGACCCTACTCTTGGTCCAAAAGCATTCTTCGCAACAAAAAATGCTGGTACAGGCCGGGATCGCTCTCGACACCGCACCGTGAACGCTATTGCAATACGTGAACGAGGTACAGACAAGTTTTCGAAGGTGCTGTGATTCATGTACATTGTGCTAGCGGGGATTCAAGATGCTCTTAATACGTGGATTGCGGTTCCCAAACAGAACATAGACAAGAAGTTTACCTTGTTCCGGACACTTCGGCGGGAAAATGAGATGCAAGACCTTCAGGATATGGTTTCGGGGTTTCCTCACGAGAGATGTGAGGTGCTAACTGTATCGCAGAGGTGTGCTGATTGGTTCGTATTGCGGCAATTTCGCGTGACCGGCACTAATGCCGGTCTCGTTCTGATGAGCAGTCCATGCTTCAGATCCATACTGCTACTTCCCGCAAGCAGTGTCAAGGAGGAAACGACAATCCCACAGTGGTTTGAGAGATTTTATAAGGGATGGTTTTGTACAAAGACCTCTACGGAGGCGATGATGCGAGGAAGCGCGAACGAATGCGCCGTTTTAAGTGCACTTCGAGCAAAGCCCTTTGTAACAGCCGTGTTTGAAGTAGGAATGTTGGTTGTTAAGGAGCGTCGTTTCCTTGCCTGCTCACCAGATGGGATAGCAGTGCTCGATAAATCTATCTATGACTCCGAAGGCGTGGGTGAGGTAACATTGCAAGATGGTGAAGGCAACGACATCATCCTTGCATGCGTGGAGATCAAGACTAGGGTGGCAGATTCAAGCGTATGAGAAGCAGTATTGCTTTCATGCCCAGACGAGGTGCTTTGTGAGGCAGGAGATAATACATTCCACAAGTACATCTTTAAAGGGCACAAGGCTCAAATCAGGCAACGGGTGTTCGTGCTTGGTCTTCGGATTGGCATTTATGTTGCCGCCGCTGAGATGGGAATTCTGTATATTGTCGTCTATAGATGTTCTGAGATGGTGCTTCGGACGTGCGAGGATGTCTTAATGGATATCGCCAGTCCAATTGTAAAGTTGGCTCATGAGGACACTCTCACCATCCCGTCGTTTGTTACTGCAAAATTCCAGCGAACGTTGCTGACAAGGCACAAGTTTTGGCATACAATTGACGACCATGTGCGGAAAGAGGGATTTTCCCCACCCCTGAAGCTTTTCAAACACTCAACCCAAACGTTTTACTACAAAACCAAAGCTGGAGTCGATGGGGCTACGCAACAGAGAGAAATCTTGAGAGGCTCAACATCTCATTTTAAATGGGAGCAAAAGATTGATGCACAAACCATCAAGACGATAGCCATCAACGCTTTTTTCGGCTGGCGAATGCTTGAAAGACAATACCTGCTGGAGTCGTCACAAACATTTCATTCTTTGGAGAGCTATCGCAAAAGGTTAAACAAAG
This sequence comes from Gracilaria vermiculophylla, assembly GCA_019155205.2. NCBI lineage: Eukaryota > Rhodophyta > Florideophyceae > Gracilariales > Gracilariaceae > Gracilaria > Gracilaria vermiculophylla. Next base: position 2,239,883 of record JAHNZQ020000172.1, on the reverse strand, counting down.
TTCAAGGAACAGCTGATTTCATGTTTGACGTTTCACAGGAGCTTTTGAGCTATGCCGCCACACTCCTTGCCTCTAAAAACATTTGCAGCTGTTGGAGGGATGCTATGTGATAGTTACAAGGTTAAAAGGCTCATAGCTCTTGCTCATGGACGGAAGAGGAAGCGATCAGCTTTTTTCATTCCGCAGAAGGGGTGGCTCTACGGATTCCTGTTCCCGGACACAGTCCAAAGCAGGGTCCTGTGCAGTACTGCACGCTTTGTGGACAAAATCCTGGGCGGTACCGAATTATCTCTACGCAGCCTCTCCCGTGCTGAGACTTTGCCTCATCCTTGTCGAACAATGGACTCAAATTAACAACCCAAGCTCTCTTACAAAAACTTTGTATTCTAGAAAGACGCTTAAATCTTCAACGCTGCTCTCATTGCTGCTGACAATATACTCACCTCGGATGTCCTTACTCCCAGCGACTAAGATATTGCAAACACACATCCAAAAAATATATACAAAATCAAATTTCTTTTTATGCAAAACCTTCCTGACAACATTTTCGAACACCTCCCTACAGACATCCTCCTCAGATCTCCCCTACAGACCGTAAACCTTCTGTCGGCACACATCCGACAGAGTAACATGAAGGATCACGATGCCCTTGATTAGGGGGCTTGCAGTATTACATTTGCCGATAGGACGTCCACAAAGGACTACATCTCTCAAAACCTTGCCATAAGAACCAAAATATTGAATGCAGAGTTTCCACATATCGATGATGAACGCATCACTGTGAAATACCTCATGAACGGATTGATGTCGCATCCCGATTTTTATCAACAAGCTATTGTCATGGCAGATTCTCCACCCCTCTCCATCAGTGAATTCACCAATCGTCTCTAACAAGCACTGTTTCTCCAACAAACCACAACTGTTTCGTCGCGATTACAGAGTTCTCTTCCGTACACCGCTTTCCCTGCTGCTCCTCTGCAGAGCGCCCTACCGTACAACGCTCTCCCTCCTGCTCCTCCACAGAGCCTGAAACCAGTACTGCGCCTACGTCGGACTCGAGCTAAGCCGTACTCCAATCATCCTCGTCCCCACGGATACACTAACAAATGTTGCGGTGTGCACGGTTGTGTCACCCATAGTAATGAAGATTTCCACCTACAACAAGTTAAATGAGAGGCGCACGCACACGCTGCGCAGGACCTACCCTCTGACCAACGCCTACGTAATGAACGCTTCCTTCGCATGACCACTTTAGAGTACAATCTTGCGACCGACATCCAGCTCCCGGAGAACGGTATATTCCTCCTCAACTGCGCCGCGCATCCCTCCCATCTTGCACATCTCCAACGTTCCTTGCCTACACCCCTCCATCATACTTGCACTATCTCGCTCAATGGCACCTTCTCTCCCATTACAAAACAGGGGCCGATCACAATCCCGATAACTCATGAAACCCTCCACATCCCCAGCGCCGGCCACTCGCCGCACATCAGACGGAACCTCAAATCTGTGGTACTGTCAGCCCTCCTCTCGAGGTAGTAAAGCAAAACGTCTATTAGAAGTTTTTGTTGACTCCAAAGGTGCGGGTTCCTAAAGATGATCTCCATTATCCGCTGTCGCGAGCCGAGGGAATTATTAAAGGGGATCCGCAAACACCAAGCGGAGAGGAAGGTTTACTGGGTGGACAATGCTCCTACAGGCGTTGCTACGATGCGACCTGAGGATCGGTGGCTTAGAAACCTGAATTGATCGACGAGAGATTCCAACCGGAAAAGTAGATGAAGACTCAAGGGTGCTTCTCTTTACTTCCCCAGAGGTGGAGCTCACCCGGCAGATTAATTATCAAACTGGGAGCCCGTCTCGGCAGGTCTCACTACTGTACTACTTACCTGCGTAAATTAACTAAAATAAATAATAATTCTACCGTCGCTTAAGGATACTGTAGCGCAGGTGGGCGGTATTATGCACCACGTGACCCAAGCTAATAAAATACGAGCCCTGCTGAGGAATATTATACCATTCGGCCACACCACCATTTTTTCCTTAGGAGCCACTGTACTACAATATCCATTGCCTCTCTCGCCTCCCGGTACGGATTAGTAGCGTTCACGCCTTCACGTGCAGCCACCATCCGTCCACACCCCCATTACCGTATACGTGACGTTGGTGCCACGGCATCATTAGTGGGCAACCAATACCTTCTTGACACTCACCCGACTCCCTTCGGGGTTCGCACCTACTCCTCTCGCCCACGCTCTCTCAACCTCTCTAAGCAACAGCTCCCTCCAACCGCCTTCAACATCCCTGCGACAACCCAAGTACCACACATCACCTCACCCCAAAGTCACCCTACCACCACGACAAACGCATGGAGAGCCCCTCATCGAATGGAACCCCCCCCCCCCCCCCCCCCCCCCCCCCCCCCCCCCCCCCCCCCCCCCCCCCCCCGCCGCTCCCGCGCGCTCGCGCCGCATGTGTGGCTCCCCCGCGCGCTCTTCACCGCCGCCGTCAGCCATGCATTGTTCGCCTGTGCGCGCCCGTATTGACTGACTCGCTCCGCAACCTCTTCCCCGCTGTTCCCTTCGTTCCACCGCAGCGTGTCCATTGTTGTGCAACGTGTAAATCAATAACGCGCCCTCTTCCTTTTTTTTTTCCATTTTGCAAAAAACCAGCGCAGTTACGTCATCGCATAAATGTGCACGCACTTTTAACGCGGCGGCACCACCGTCAGCACGCCCAGCGCTTCCGCAGCGCCGCCGCCGCTGCTGCCTGCTGCACCGCCGCGACGCGCAGCCGCTGGCGTGCGTCCAACTGCGCCACGGGCGCCGCGCGGAGCGTAGCCGCTTCGTTTCTGGCCAACGCCCCGACGCGCGCGCCCGCGCTCGCGCGCTCTGCCTTTGCGCCGCTGCGCCCGCCGCCCGCCCGCGCACCGCGCTCCGCGCACCGCAGCGCCGCGCACGCGCACGCGCCCGCCCGTCGCGCGCGCCTACCGACGCCATGTTCATGTCTCTCTTTTTTTTTTTTTTTTTTCAGAAAAACATGTTTCAGACAACTCATCGTTTGCTGCAGTTTTTTTGTGAGCTCTTGTGCAATACGTCTCAATCTGAAAACCATTTGGCTGTCAACAAAACAAAAGTTTTGGCACGCACGCAGGACATGCAAATTAACTATAATGTGCGCACAAACATGTGCTTTGTGCACAACAGCTCATACATTCGGCGCCCTCATTGTTTGTTCATCACAGCTAATGCGACCAAAAGTGCTGTGCAAGCGCCCTTTGCCGGCGCTGTTGCCAAACTGAAAATGCTGGCAACCCACTTGAACATCGTGTTTATACACATTTTACCAGCCACACACGTAGAAGCGTAGCCGCTTGGCTGACAATACGCATTTTACACTCATACTGGCTGCTGCTACTCCTTTTTTTTACTCTTGAGCGTGTTGCCGGTTATAGAGCAATAAAGTGCTGGCTATATTACTTTAAAAAATATGCTGCACAGTGACAAGCCCCCTTTTTTTTTTTTTTTTTTTTTCCTGCACCAAGCTGTATAGTTCGTTTTAAAGGCTGTACTGCTTGTAAATTCTTGCAACCGTTTAATGCCCAACATTGCGCCTTTTCTTATGTGCAATATGCTCTTTTTCAACACATCACGCAGCCCAGTTTTTACGTGTGTTGTTTTCCAAGTGCGCGCCACCGTTCCCATCGCGCTTGTGCTTGCACCAGTGTTTTTTTCCGCCCCACCGCGATACACACACCTCAACGTACCACTCAGTGTAAGCAATTGTAATCACACACGCACACAAACCATTCCCTTCTTGCGCTGCACCCGTAACGCCGTACAAAACTCTGTTCTCTCCACCCATTCTGTTCCATCAAATGATCAAATGTCTCAATATATTTCCATGCGCATACAAAACACAGCTCAAAACGGGTAAAACCTTTCTTTTTCTTCTTTTTTTTTTATGACTGCACCTTTGTCATCAAATACAACAGTTTTATACGTTAATCCTCCTTCACGTGTACATTGCTCTAAAGCACCTTTTTACTAGTCGTTAACCGTATTTTGTTTTAGCTACCACCTTCAACCACGTGCCACAAATACAACCACAGTACATTACACTTTTCAAATACACTCTTTCTCATCATTCCACCATGTACTCTACTACCCCCTCAAGTCTGGCTTCAATTCACAACTCTGTATTGTTAAACTGCCCATTGTCACCGTACTTCATCTTTGCCAATAATCCCCAAACACTCTCCATAATTGTTTAAATCCGCGCTTTATTTTGTTTTGTTTTGGAGTGCTAATTTAAAAACCGTCCTGCTTTCTTTCGGCTAAATACCTTTTCGTGCGCTTACATCCAAGCACACAAGCTACGGTGCGTTATAAAAATTATTCAACACGCATAACGCTCGCAAAAAAAAAAAAGCGCAGCAGCGTACTGTACCCGTTCCGTTCCCTAAAACCGTTCAACTTTGCGTTTCAAAAACAAAGCCCAGTTTAAACTCGCACCGTATTATTTCTCCTCCGTTTACACGTCCTCACCCGTTTTGGAAACCACACCACATCTTTCACAGTAAAAGCGTGCAACACAATGTTTTAAACCGTAGCTTGCACTTTTGCCATTATTCTTATTTTCATTTCATTTTTCTTTAATATGTAGTGCAATACAAACATAACCTTCTAGAGGCACTCCTAATAATGACAATAATAATCCTTGTTTTGCCTTGTGCACTAAACATTCCACTACAAAACAACCATACGTTAATAAATGCCAGAAAAAATGGACATGAATCACACTTGAAATTTCTTTTTGTTCGTATCACACAATAAACCTTCGTTTTGAAAGCTTACAGTGAGCACATTAACATGCTTCATCGTGCGATTAGCACTGACAAAATACAAACATGCGCAAAACAATGCATTTCAAATTGAGTGCAATTTTGATTTACATCAACTGCAGTGCTTTACATATCACATCAAACAAAAGTTTAACATTCCAAGTTGTTTTAGAGCTCAAGTTATGCTGTGCACTGCAATTTTGGTGAAAACAAAAATATGTTAAGCTTCTTCACTAAGCATTACCCGCCGAGAAAACCCCTCAAAATGAAGCGGAAATGCAATGGGCTACAATTTTCATTAATTTTGAGGCAGTGGCCTGACCGCCTTCAAAAACCCTTACCGTCACACTCTGACTTACGAGCAACGACGTATGTTGACTCAGGGTATCCCATCTGTAACCTACGACTTAAAACACAAATATTTCTGAGTTTTATAAATAAATTAAAATCTATATCATATCTGGTCATCGAGGCGACAAACCGCCGGCATATCTCACGGGCGACCTCATGAACCCCTAAACCACTGCTATCTGGTCATCGAGGCGACAAACCGCTCCTAAACCCCTCCTCCTTAACCCCTAAACCGCTAACTACGTCTTCTGCTGGCCGAAAAACTCAACCCCTTACCCCTAAACCCCTAACGCTGTGAGCGCCTTATGAGGCATGTTTTGCCAATGCTACATGAAAACAACTAGGCAAAGCCCAGTTTTTTCGTGTGTATGGGAAGGTATTCTTTTTTCAAATAATGCAATTTTGCCATTATTCTCGACCAGAAAACCTTCCCCTAACCCCTCAAATTTAAAGCTTTGCCAAAAACATTCATTAAACACCCAAAAACAGGGTTTTCGTGAAAACCCTACCAAATTTTCTCCGTTTTAACAACGTTGGGTAGCCGGAAGTCTGCAATTGCAAGTCCGAAAAATTGAAACTGACGTTGAAACTGACGTTGCTAAAAACCCGTCGGGAAGGTTCGCAACTCACAATAATCCACCATTATACACTCAAACCTGCCTTTAAAATGCTTTCGCACATCTTTTTAGAAAACGTTACCTATCTTATTCGAAATGATACCAACACTGTGCGCCAGTTCAGTACGTCCACACAAGTCCAAAACCTTCTTTGCCAACTACAAAGTAATACACCGCATTTACGTGCGCGTTTAATTCGCTTACGTTTACACCCCTTTGAAATTGAGTAACATATTCTCGCTGTAATGCTTCCTGGTCATTACACACCATTCTAAACAGCTTTCGATTTTTAAAAACTTCTATTAAATGTAGCACAAAGTATTTGAATATTTAAATCATCAGATCTTAGAGAAAGGCAACGCTAAAGCGTGAAATTAGTCAAATGTAGCTCACAAAAGCGAAAATCAGCTACTGAAAAGAGAACATTGAAGTTTAACATTTGAAATGTCCTATGATTTTGAAATGGTTCTTTAGCTCAAGCTTTTCCGAAAACAAAGTCCCACGTATCCTATCCTTTTGAAGTAGACTTTACATATTTTGCCGAAAAATCCAGTTTTCACCCAGTGTTTCTGCCGAAAACCGTAATGCAGTGCGTTTCAAAAACATATTACCCCTAAAAAGTGCCCCAAAACTGTGCTGCAGGCTATATTTTGCATATAAATTAGTCTGTACAGAATTGCTTCGAAAGGATATGTACACCGTCTTCTTTCTAGTAAAAAAGGCTCGAGCTCCTCCACTTTCAAAGCAAGAACAGCTTTACATCATAAAGTTAATCGCCAAGAAACACTCCAACAGTGCTATCGCTCGAAAATGAAAGCGTTCTAAATTACGGTTGCAATTGCTACTTTTCTCGAAAGTCCGACTCTTTATGCTTTGAAACGATCTCCAGGACGCCCTAAGAAGCTCAGACCAACAGAAAAAAAGGGGAATTATAAAACAATTGTGCAAAAAAAAGAGCGTGCAAAACATTGGAATAAACCTCATTCTCAACGTTTCTGAATCAACTATATGGATGCAGATAATCAACACAAATATATTTTACTTTAAAAAATGAATAAAACTTTCTTTCTCCAAGACCATCACAAGCAAAAGAAAGTTGACTGGTTTGATGGAAAATACTACTGGAATAATAAAAACCCAAAATAATATTCTTACTGACGAAAAAAAGTTTCATTTAGATGGACCATATTGCAATTGCTTCAAATATTATTGGCACCATCTTCGCAACGAATGTCATGAATTTTACATCAGGCATTCAGGTGGAGGCTCTGTGATGGTCATGGTGGCATTCCTAAAAAACATCTGACCAAAATTGCATTTATTGAAACAACCATGAACGCGGAAAAATATCAAGAAGTTCTATACAATTGTTTCCTACCTTTTGGTCTGTGTTTCCATGAGTAAATTTTCATTTTTCAACAGGATAATGTGCCTGTACACACTGCATCTTTAATCAAAAATTGGCTACAAGAGTCAGACGTATCTGTTTTAGAGTGGCCGGCGCGCTCACCAGAACTGAACCCAATCGTAATCATTTGGGGAGTGCTGGCGAGGATGGCTTGTGCGCATGAAAAGTTATTTCAGACAGTTTTTGAACTCAAAAACTGTATTAAAAGTTGCTGGAAATCTATTACATTTTCAACTGTTGAAAAGTACATCAATTCGATGCTGAATCGTTGCATTAGCGTTATACAGCGAAAAGGATGCAAATCCAACTATTGAACGTCACGCAGTGAAGATTTGTTGTTGATGATCATATGTTTTTTAAACGGTTTTTAGACTTTACGTTTTTCAGAAACCTATTTCTGTAGGTGTACAGTATATATTGGGTATTTTTTTCAGAATCCACAGCATTTCGTATGCTTTTCAAACAGTCTGTACGTCCTCTTTTGATACAGTAACATACCGATCAAAGTTTATATCCTCGTCTGCCAAGGAATGGGGCATATCTGAGTTCTTAATTTCTTACAGAGGCACTGAGTTCCGGTTCGGAAAATTGCGACCACCGCAGAGAAACTGACATTTTTTTGAAATCACAATTCATGCAGCAGCATTCACAAGATTTGCCACCAAATGATTGCGGCGGTTGCTGAAACACTTGTACTCCGACATATTGTATCTGTGATGCGTACAACTCTGAGTGCATCAAAATATTTGGACGATTGAATGCGTTCTACATCCCATTCTCATCTTAACTTGTCATATTCATTCCACACTATCTCGTAAGTTGCTTGAAAATACTAATGTAGAAACCAGCAACAAACACTGACATACATCTTTCACGCTGTGCAATAGTCAAACTAAATACCGTTTTCTTGCCTGCAATGACCTTAAATATTTTTTGGGAAGAAAGAAATGTCAACAAAAATTTTATTCATCACATTTATCCACATAGAAGTTACGGTAGATAACAGGAACTAACCAAAATTGCTATGCAATATCTAATGCATTCTGCATTTTCACATCTTCTTAATAGTGGATCTGATTAGTCACCGTTTATTTCGACAATTATTGACCACACCAGCTTTTGGAACCTTTTACGTAGTTTGGAAGTGAAGTAAAACCTATGTACTCCTTACTCTGATCATTTCCAATTTTGAAGTCTTAAACGGCAGATTTGGTCTGTGAAGTGCGGCCCCCAGGGAGATTGATTTGCTTATACTTGTATTTTTCCCATAATTCTGGTTTTCGCTCGGCTTTGACTAAGAGAACGGCTACTGCCGGGTAATTATTGCAGTACGAATGGATGGCACGGGCAGGCCCCGGATGTAGATAGAGTGCACTGTGCACAATAGGTGCAAGGACAGGATGGCAGAGCCTTTTTCGTATTTATTTATTTTGTTATTTTACTTTACGCTAAAGTACTCTACTCTACAGGATGGTACTTAGGGGCGCCGGCGTCACCGCTTCCACCCGCAGTAAGCAGCAACCAAGGTTCCAGCTCTGAACATTACGCATGCAGCCGTGTCTACTCCTTTACGAGGGACATCCCATGACACACGGGTGCTAGTTTGCCGTTTTCGACATAAAGTGCACATAATTGGAATATACTGTACCAGTTGCACTGTGCTTGTACTTTGTGTGTGGTACCGTCAGTTCTCATTTCGAGGTAATAGCGCACAACATGCGCTAGAAGTTTTTCTTTAGTCCAAAGGCATGAGTTTCTAAAAGTGGTCTCCAGTACTCGCTGCCACAATCCGGGAGAGTTCGGAAAGGGGGTCCGCAAACACCAAGCGGAGCGGGAGGCTATGTGGGCGGACAATTCTCCTACAGGCGCTTCTACGAGGCAACCTGGGGATCGGTGGCTAAGAAACTTGAGGATCTTCGAAGACAGTCCCCAACCGGAAAGAAAGACGTACACTCAAGGGTACTTGGTTTCATTTTTTAGGGGTGGAGCTCGAGCGGTAGGCTAAGTAACCCACCGATAGCCCGCCTCGGCAGGTCTCACCACTAAAGTAATTACCTTCGCCAATTAACTAAAATAAATCTAAATCCTACCGTTCCTTAAGGGTACTGAAGAGCATGTGGGCCGAGCGACGCACCGCGGGGCTCAGTTTATAAAATACGAGCTCTCCTTAGGAATATTCCGTCGTAAAGAGGAATACCCCGTCGTAAAGTCCCACTACAATATCACCTTAGGATCCACTGTACTACATTGTGTGAGTATATATTACTGGTTTTGCGGTTGTTTGCCTTACTGCGCACCACTACCCATCAGTATGACACAATCGCTTTATGTGGATCAAGTGGGCCTAACGGATCGCGCTACATCTTTATCTTGCCATTTCCGTCCTTAGATGATAGGCACACGCCTCATATGCTCATCTTCGAAGAATCTGCCTCTTCAGCCTCTCCGGTCAAGTGCAGAAGAAAAAGCTTCGCCCCTTACAATCCGATATAGTCCTGCCAATCTCTTGATAGGGCTCCACCCACTGGGTCACCTCTAGTAGAGGAAGATCCCGAACATCTTCATGGTCTTCTATAGCTTGCAGGTTATTGCACTACAGTGAAAACCATGGGGATGTATGACTGCAACATAGTTCCTTGGTCTTTAGCTGGCTTGGCATAGAACTCGAGGAGGCAAAATTGGTTTTATGCATGGTATTTGAAATAAAACATATTGCAATCGGTGAAACGCTACGGAGCCATTCATTCTATACTAGAGGGGTCCCAGCCAGTAAATCCGTATCGATGAAACAGAACGACTAAGTAGGATTATAAGAGCCGGAGCCGTCCCTATTGCACTTGGTTACATAGACGGGGGGCCCCGATTGCCGCAGTTAATTGTACGAGGCTTATGACTATTTTCAAAGGACAGGAAAGAGAAATGGCAAGCGCGGTCCGCGAGGGTCACATGACACTGCGGTAGTGGATGTATCATAGTAGTGGAAGTAGTAAAGCTTGGACAGCATTTTGCAGCAAAGCTGGTAAAGTAAATTTTGTACAAGAGCGATCACAGTACCACTTGTAAGAAATCTATCTGTAGCATTCAGGATGCGAGCAATTTGGAGTACCGAAGATTGGATAACCAGAGCGGATGCAACTCATGCTTTAACGTTGAAGTTACCACTTTTAATTAAAAAGTATGAAAAGACCCATATTTCAAGTGCCGCACTAGTGCCTCTGCTCGAAAACGCAGCACTGGTGCCTCCGCGCATCTGTACGAGTATGGCATTTAAAGCTAAATAATATTCTTAATTCTTTTTCTTGTGCCAAATAGGGGCTAGCCGCACGTGTAAGTCTGAGAGGTTTCATGCAGACCTGCCCTCGCGGGCATATTAAAGGGTTTGAGTTCCAAGTGAGGGTGGCAAAGGCCATCCAACAACCAAATTCTTACCCAAGAATAGGCTCAAAGAATTTTAAAGCAGTGACGACAATAGGACGCCTGTATCACCAGTGTCTCACAATATCTGAGCAATAGATCTCATACCGGCGATCTTCTCATTTCTTTGTCCCACTTGGCCACTTTTCACCACGTTTGGTGACGTGGATTGTTGGTGTTCGAGATATTCCTGCATTCTACCCGACACGAAGATCTCTAAATCCATTAAGTAATCGTTAGCCCAACCATGAGACACAATTATTAGGATCACGAGGCTGTAATTCTAATCAATTACCTTTCAATCGGCACCCGCTCATACGGTTCTTCTGTGGACAGCCACCTCTGCCACCAAGTTTCTATTGCCACTCGTGAAGTACCACGTAGACTAATCTTTTGACTTCAGAAAGATTTTAAACTGGTGACTGAGCTCACGTGGTTGTTTTGCGATCAAAGCTCGTTTGGTACAGTCTGAGTGAATAAGCTAATCCTTTGAACCATAGTTACGAAACTGGTAAAATAAGAAGATTCAATGGCTCGAATTTTATTCTTCCTTCACCTCCTTTTTTTTCTATAGAATTCATATATGTGAATCTGTTGTGAAAAAGCCAGATCCTTGTCTATTCATTTTGATTTTATCGATAACATTACATATGCTTTGTTTTGAACTATTCGTTAGTGTGAAGGAACGCCAGGCAGAGTTCGAGCAAGACGCAAATAAGATGGCGCTCTAGGCTAAGTAGGTCAAAGAAAATGTACATCAGAGTGAAGGAAGAAGCGTCAAGCAACCCTAACTGTCGTCAAAAACAAGAATGCCATTTAGGAAAGAAGAAGAAGCCATCGCATCGCTCCAAGGAGAAGCAGAGATCCGCAATAAAAACAACAGAAACGGCGAGCATGAAGACTCAAATGATTTCAATGAAATCGACTCCGAGTTGGAGAGGTCTAAAGAAGTAATTTTATCTAAAGAGGATGCCTCTTGTTAAGACGGGTATCGACGTTCCAAACCAAAGACCCGTAGCTCGTTATAATGCCATAAGAAGGGGCCGCCCTATCAAGTACTGAGACTTCTACCTTGAACCATTACAGTTTATCGGAAAATCATGAACTACCGCTTCGATAGGGTACGTGTTTTTCTGTTAGCTTGCACGCTCCTGGCGTGAGACGGGAAAGGTTAAAGGTTCCATTTTTCGAATGAAGACTAATTTACACGACCATAGTTTCAACTGGTAGAACCCGATACTTTTGTTTGGCTTTTCAAGTCGATTCGTCGCTGTAGCCGATAATAAAGATATTTGGAAGCCTTAATCACAGCTGGCTTTACCATTTTTCCGAATTATTTCGCCTTGGAACAATACCGAGCCGTGACCAGGTCTTTGAACGTGGTTGATGGAAACTTGGCTAGCTCTCCAGAAGCCATGCAGTTTTTTTTGCCTCTTTGTGCAACTCTCTATTCTATCAGAAGCGAGATAATGGATCTCAGAGGAGTAACCCAAAGAAATGGTGAAGAAAAGACTGAGATCAGCTCGAAGCTGAATACTGCAGCAGCTCGTTGCGTAATTGATTAATCGACCGAAAATAAGATGACGCTTTATTCTGATGGATTGCAGAAGACTAGCAAGTCTTTTAATGTCTGGCACTGGGAGAGACAAACCAGTATCAAGTTTCTCGATTTCCTGCGTTCCGCACAGGCTGAAAATGATGCAGTTCCAACTCGCTGCGAGTGGCCGAAAGACACTCGAAGACTCACCTCGAAGCATGATACAGCAGGGCGAGGTCGATTAACGTACATCCAATCCCTTGGAAACATCCGGGTTTCTTCGGAAACTATTGCAACGAGGCGTCATGACGCTCATGAAGCCCTGCACTATTTCGGAGAGCACTTTGCATCCATGCCAACTATGGAGCTACCGTCATTCTTGTTGATAGTTCAAATGGTGAACTGTGCGCCCTTTGTCACAAGAGAGTATAGCGCAAATAGCTCATTTGATTTCCAACAGGTTATGGGCCCAGCTAAACGCGAGGATCCTGGGTTCAATTCCCAGAAGTGACCTGAGCCTCAGGAATTGTATATGTGTACAGCAGTGGTCAAAAGTAATTACTGTAAGCTTGAGGTCTCGTTCTGTAAGAAACTACAGGGCGAGGGGGCGCGTCGATAGTTCAAATGGTGAACTGTGCGCCCTGTGTCACAAGAGAGTATAGCGCAAATAGCTCATCTGTTTTCCAACAATTCCATGTTAGCGACGTATTGGGAACAGAACAACGCCGATACCTAGGTAAGAGAGAAAGAATGGTCCGGCTTTTGAGAGTGTTCACCTTCAAGAAGCTAAAATGGGTTCAAACTCGAGTTACTCATACCCAAAGAAGGCCAATCAGGGATAATATGATATTGTACAATTGCTACCTAAATCAATGCTCATCCGCGGACTGCAAACTCTCTTCTAAGGAGCTTTTGAGGATTTTTTTGAACTACAAGGCTTTACATACAGCCGTAAGAAAACGTGTACCCGCGAATTCTTATTGCAAAGCCAAGGTATGGTGGTTGTGGACAGAATTGGTCAGAACTCTTCTCCTCATCTAGGGATAAACGCTTTACAAGTGAATCCCTTGATATTGAAAGCAGTCCCCGTGGAGGCTGACAAGCTCGCTCACTCAAGAAATCAGAGAAGGGAGTCCTGAAGAGGTTTATAGAAATCGATCCCAATATTCTTGCCAGGGCTTGAACATTACCACGCTTCCAGGAAATTTCGCCGAAGCTGCTCCCTAGGCCGGATATATCTTGATCTGTCGAAGGAGAAGCGCAGATAGATAGCTGTATAAAACGCCCCTGGAAACGATATGAAAGCCCAGCAAGCAGTATTGAATTCGCCATGATCATGGCTTACTATAATTATAAGACCTGTGCCGTCGTCTGAGTCTCTCAATCGCTCCGATGGCACGAAAAAGAAAGGTTCTGGATACAGATGTAGGCACTTTCTGTGGGATGAAGTGCCTGTGCTGTCACTGACAACTAAATGTTCCCGGGACCATTGGCTGTGTTGAATCTTGACTCTGTGTGGTACACGTGTGCAGCTGTGCTATTCGGCACGTTGTTCACTACCATATGGTTTCCAGGTGTACACATTTGCATACTCAGCTTAATGTACACCAGATAGGGTCTGGTGTAATGTTCTTCGTCATGGTAACTATACACACACATTGCTGTATGGACACGAGTGGTGGCAGAATACAGAGAGTGTAAGGTGGTTGAGTGAATTTATGCATTGTCAAGGTCTCGGGATTGTACGGAACTGTCATGCCTTGTTGTGCATTGCTGTTGTAAGCATTGTTGAATTGTGGCTAGTACATTTATGTCATGTTACAATATTATTGGTAGTATTGAGTGTCTCGCCTTTGTAGTGTAATTTCTGATGCAACCTAATCGGTGCGACTAAACCACTATATAAGTCGTGGTCGAGGCACCTCCAAGTAAATCCAAGCCAGAGCTGGCGAACATTCTTAATATCCCTCCAACTTTCTCTTGCCCCTCTGACCTCTAATACTTTCTTTATCAAAATATTAAAATTCAACGATGACTAGTGCACTGCAATTGAAAGGCAGCGCTATGCAATATCCAGGACGTCAAAAAAAAGCCATAAGGTCTCTGGAAACCACAGGACCTTTTTCCAAGTCAGATATCATTTATTTTATTTTATCGTTTATCCTGTGCTCTATACTAGAGAATCCATTATTACTGGCTTGCGACCCTTAGGATTTGTTTATCAAAGGCGTTCTTTTTCAAACTCAGAAAATTGAGCTGTGAGCTATAAGACTGCACACCGTATCTATTGTACGACGACCCTTGCGACGACACGCCTCTGCTTTGACAATGTCCCCTTCACAAGAGAAAAAAGACCCTAGGGACAGAACGTCTCCGAAGATTTGCAATGCCATAATGACTTTTATATATTCTAAAACGTCAGACGTGTGTGGCCGTTACAACAGCAAAGCATGGGCCTATCGTGCTGCAGCATAACTCGGCTATATATCACATTCACAGTGTACTCATTGAGCTCGTCATCGCTGAAATAAAAGCAAACAGGACAGTACAGGTCCTGATCAGCAATGTTGGCTCGACAACAAGGAAAGTGCACAAAGTTCGTGTCATTGAAACTGCGATGCCTGAAAACTCTATGGTGTTCCCAATGCACTTAATGAAGCTGCATACCCTATTTTAATCATAAATAGATGAGCAGCAATTCCCCCCTACTCTAATGTAGAAATGAAACCATATTAAATCAATGAAGAATGATAAAGCTCCCAAAATAGAAGTGTAAAAGGCTCTCGAGAGCGTTAGATTGAAGCACGAAGCAGAAGATTACTAACCGAAGTTGTGCAAGAACCTGTTAAAATTTTGCAATATATAGAACGGCCGTATTGGTAGGATATATGCATAAGAGCATCAAATTGATACGCTGCCATGCATGAGACCCATCGCAGAACTGCCTTGCCGTGGAGGCCCAACAAATCAACAAACCGAACAGAAAAATGTAAAATTCACGATTGAGAAGAGAATTAATGGGCCCGTCCGATTTGCTCTGGCTTCCATAGTCTTGGTTGTGCCCAAAATCAAATGATATCTTCATTTTTGCGTGTATGCCCACAACCGGAAAGCAGCAACAGTCATGGATATTTACCCACTTCCACCGATGGATGAATTTGTTGAAAGACTTACGACAGCTAATGTGATTACTATGGAACAGGCAAATTGGGTATACTGGAGGGTGCCAATTACTGCGTAGCACTGCAACAGAATGGCATTCGTCTTCCACGTAAGGCTTTTTCTCTTCAAACGAATGCCCTTTGGCTTAAAAACTTCCCACGCAACATCCCAACAAGCTATCGACTTCCTTCCTGTCTCAGTACAGGTGGAAAACGTTCTTAGCCTACTTAGATGATATGATTGTCTTCACTGGTTTTAGTGGAGAACACTTCAGTGACGTAGATGTAGGACAGTAGACCCTAAGGTGATATTGAATAGTGGCATTATGGCGCGACACTCCTAACCAGGGCTCGTATTTTATTAACTGATCCACGTGCTGCATAAGTCAGTCCGCCTGCGCTACAGTGTCCTTGAAAGACGGTAAAATTGAGATTTAACTCACGTGATTTGTACTGGTAATTACTGCAGTAGTGAGACCTGTCGAAGCGGGCTATAGGATTGATAATTAATCTGGCGGTCGAGTTTCACCTCTGGAGAAGTAAACCAAGCACCCTTGAGTCAACACATTCTTTTCCGGTTGGAGACTCTCATCGTACATCCTAAGGTTTCTAAGCCGCCGATCCCCAGGTCGACTCGAAGCAGCGTCTGTAGGAGCAATGTCCGCCCAGTGAACCTCCTCCTCCGCTTGGTGTTTGCGGATTCCCATTTGAGAATTTCCGCGGCTCGCAACAGCGATTACCAGAGACCACCTTTAGGAATTCGCGCATTTGGAGTCAACAAGAACTCCCCACTGGAGTTGTGCCGTACCATCTGGAAAGGAGAACTGACAGTACCACAATACTGAACGAATCTTCATGAGAGGACTCCAGATATACCTTTCCGATGCGTGCCGTAATAACGGTGTAGCAATTGAAGTCCTGAGCAGCGCCTTTCGCTATACGCCTCAAAGTTGTAAGGGAGAATTAGTACATAAAATGGAGCTCGGTTGGGCCTGCTAGTAAAATGAAACCGTTTCAGCTAAAGTACCAGTGTCTGCTGCACTGCGCATAGTACCAAATCGCTTACTTGATTTGTTGCACGTTCTTTTTACCATATTCATGTGCGTGTAAAGGACATTGTATTGCACGCTGTTTACAGTAACAAACTGTTTACCGGATTCGTAGCGCTCACGTTTCACGATATCTCAGTTAATAATTAAAAGTGACTAACGTTGCAACGACCTCTCCGACTTCTCAAATATTTCACAAGCAGTTCTATTCAGTGTAAGTATTACTTCACTAGTTTATTTTACAAACATTTGCAGCAACGCCTGTTTGAATACTATACCGGAATGCAATGAACGTGGAGATATTGTCAAAAACAGTTCATTTCAGTATCATTTTGTCTTTGGCATTCAGAATGCAGCTGATTTGGTGTGCCGAATGTCCGGAAAGCGAGGGGATACACCTCATCCGTCGGCATTGAAGTTGGCTTTTCTGAAAGATAAGTCTGAGAAGATCCGTTTCATGAGTGGCCTAGTACTGCGGCTCTACATCTGCACAACACTGACACTTATTTCCAAAACGTTTATTTAAAACTTTAATCTTGTGCCAAACAGTGGCTAATCACACTTGTGGACATGAAAATGAGCTCGCTGTGCTGCTATCGTGTTCCTATAAGAGAAAGGGGGCCTAGATAAGGAAGGCGTTGGTCAACCAACAATCAACCTCTCACCCAAGTGGTAGGCTCAAGAAATCCTAAGCCACTAGGGTCCTTGGAGTGCCAGTAGCATCTGTGATTAGAAGAATCTGGGCTACAGCTCATGTTTAGAGGATCTCTTCATCTCCCAGTCTCTCTTGACACCTCCATCCTTTTTCCCTCTTTCTCTTGGTGTTTTGTGCAGTTTCCTTAAATACTTTGCTGCTGTACCGGACAACATTATCTGCAAACCATGAAATTAATCACCCACCCTTGTACCCATGAGACACCATTCTTTCGATCCCAAGCCTGGGTTTCTAATCAGTCGCATGTAGGACGACGCTCGCTTATGCGATTACTCTGTCGATATCCACGTCCGCTGCAGAGACCCTATCGCTACTTGTGGAATACCACATAAAGTAGTCTAGTGACAGAAATCACAGTAGATTCTCGTCTCTGAAATTACGTATTGTTTCTGAAACGTACGTCATTATTCGTAATTGGGGCTCGAATGGTACTTTCAAAATTATTGGCCTATAGATTGGACTAGTCTTCACAAAACTGGTGAAATCAGAAGATAATTCGATCCGAGTGTTACTGCTCACTCGGTTCATTTCAGCTACCTGAAGCTAGTTTTTGTTGTTCTGTTATCAGAAGTTAATATCGTTATCTAGATGTTCGGAGGGAATCGCACTATAGAAATAAAGGAGGTTTTAAACTATTACATTTTTAGTCTGCAACGCCAGAGGACGTTCGAACAGGATGCATAAAAGAAGTCGCTCTGGGGCCAATATGCCGTTGGCGACAGAGCCTCGCCTAGCTAAATCCACTGAGGCGGGCAATAGTCTACACCAGCAGACAAGGAATTCACTTCTTCTTAACACTCACCCGCAAGGTGACACCAGTTTACGCTACTTAGTTACTCTGTGAACATCCACTTACCCTACGGAGGCCCTACTGTAACTGGTAGAATATCACAGTGTCCAACAATGTTTTCTATGTGATTCTCATTTCTACCATCCATATTTTTTATAGAATAACAAAAGTCACCGAAGCCACCAATCCATTTCGTCTACGGTATGCAAGACGTTAGTGGCCGCCACATGTTCACGTCAGCTGTTGAGCTTATCTAACTACATTCTAGCCTTCGAATTCGCAAAGACGGTGAAGCGATACTCGAAAGGTTTTGATGCCGTCCCGAATGTGATATACTTAGTTTCTTCGTGAACAAAGCTGCAAGGTTTAGTTCTCAAGGTTTAGTTCTGAAGATATATAATGAACAAATAACAGCAGATTCATCCAGGGCTTCTTTACAAACGGTTTCCCGTATGCCAACAGGGTAAGCGCTACGGAATCATTGAACCTCATTTCTACAATATATGCTTCTTAAATAGTCTTGGAAAACGTGAATTGCAGTGTCAAAGATCCATCTATGATTGTGAACTGTGGTTGTTTACAAATTCGTGCTTCGAATACACGCAGACAGATTCTATATTTCTAACATATGTGTAAACAGCGCAACTAACTGCTGAATTTGTGGTGCATAGACGACTAGACCGTATTTTATGAAAATTAAAAATTCGGTTCGAGAACGTCTACCCTCTATTATTCAACCTGATATCGGCATGGGACCGTGCTGTTGATGTAGTTCCACCATTCTTAGGAATGCAGATCTTGGGATTTATTGTTCCCTTGAGATACATAAACACGAGTTTCACTGCCTTTTCATGCCTTATTAGGGGACAGAAATGAAACATCCTAAGCATTGAGAACGCAGATGAAATCTCTGTTTGGTAAAGTATGATTTTTAACAAATTAAAGAAAGACAATCTCAAATCAATTTAAAGTATTGTTTATTGCGGAATATTCCCTCCAATTCGTAGTTTTATAATAGTCTTCTAAAACTTATAACCTCGGCAGTCGAGTAAACAAAGCTTGTAAAACTTCAAATTCGTAAATTAACACATTCGATTAACTAAAACCGTCTGTAAAAAGCGCATATCTTCATTGTTATCCTCGACGTGAGCTCGAAAAGCGTCTGTGCTTTTCCCAACACCTGTGCTTTGAAATCTATCTTAAATGTCTCGTTTTGGCTTATTTAATAAGTTTTACATCTGTAGAAAGTACTAGGTCATCTATCTACGCAAGACGTATGCCTACCTCAGGTCTTTAAGGTATCATATATTCGAAGTCTGAAACAGTGATAGATAGAATTTCAAGTGTATGAAGAAAACTTTGGATCATTTTGCGCAGAAGATTTGGAGCATATTGCATTCCATACAATTGTTTAAACTTTTTAGCGATCTACCAGTTAGCCTCAGTGACTTTAAGAATCTTTAACAGCTGAATAAAGGAATTGGTCTTCTTTGGGAGTACAACAAACAGTTGTAGACTTTTGATTTCAATTTATGTTGTCTAATTCACCTTTTTGATTATGGAAGAAAGAAAAGAAGCATTGGGATCTTACGTGCAGAAAATAGATCGCACCAGTTTGGTTTTGAAGTTATTATGGACGCTGCGTGTGTTTACGGTGTACCAAACGGGCTTTGAGTTGTTTCAGTTGTGCATGTCTGTTATGATTGATTCTGGACACGACAATCAGAAGAAACCTCGAGTTGTGGTTTGATTTGCTCTCAATTATATTTGTGATGGTTTTAAATTCATCTTCAGTTGCCTTCTTTGAATAGATCCACTCTGGGTAGTCCACTCCGTTGTTCAATGGAGGCTTGTCAGCAGCTCACATGGATGTAAGGTAACATGTATTTATCCTCAAAGTGGTCGTAACTTGTGCAAACAACATGAGTCAGGTGGATTATCTTTATCGGATTTTTTCCGTCGTCGGGATACTGCATTAATTCAAATGGTAATGCGTGGTCACGATAGTGCATTAGAAAGCTAAGGGTAACTATTTCATAAGCCTTTATACTGTTTTCTTTATCCATGACTAGAAATTCATCACTATCTCGTTATTAATTTCCACTATGTTCTTTATTCTTCATGACTCACTCTTTATAGGATGAGGTTTCAAAAGCGCAAAAGATTCAAAATCTTATTCGGTTCCTTCATTGTCATTATTCAGTACTCCAAATCCGAGAAACAAATATTCGTGTAATAAGACCTTTTGTGAGGTGCAAGCTGTTTTATTTCTAAGAATACATTACTCTTCTGCGTGCATAATCTAGAACGCAACCCAATATGCATTAAAGGCATAGTGGTTCCTCATACTTTTTCACGTGGTATTGTATTTGTTAATCCTTGACAGCTTTGGAAAAACGTACTGGCGTTTCTATTGCATTTTAATACTCCTTGTAGCTCACATACTCTTCTTTTTAAAGTCCCAAGTTATACTTTGTGGTCCTTGAGAACAGCTTATGTTCCTGCAAGATAATATATGATCGTCGCAAGTATTCATCATGCTCTTTCAAATTTGTTCTTTATATGACTATTTCGTCTAGATATAGTGCCACGTGGACGAGAAGGCGGTCTCAATATATACTCCCAAGAAAAGCAACAGAAAGCCGCTGGGTCATTACTAAATCATAAATAAATAACGGACTCATCACCATAAGAACAGAATTTTGTTCCTATTGTCGTTGTGTAAAAGTACTCGTTCTTCCATCTAACTTGATTGTAACCTAAATAAGGTTGGGCTATGAAGAGATGCTTATACAAGCATCTCAAGCGACCCTCTCATGCACAAATTATGTGGGGTTAGATCCGGGAATCAAATCTTTACAGAGAGCTCTGTAGTAACATTCCCTACGTCGATCGCTATTTTTCTTATTCATAAAAAGATGATAGCGCTCTCAACGGTGAAAAAGAAGGAAAAAATAGGTCTTCATCAAGGCTTTTCTGTAGTGAACGATGAACATCGTTTAATAGAAATCCACAAGTGGTCATATGAGAGAGGGCCTATCGGGTTTGAGGTTAATCTCCCAATCCACGTTTCGTCACAGATGTACTTTCCGGCAACGGATCTCAATAATATCTTCTTAGTCGAAAGTCATAGGTTTGAAGTGTTCCGTAGTAATAATAATTGCTATTGGAGATGGTAGTCCAAGCTATGTGTAGTTTGCAGTTCATCATATTCAGTGTGCGTGCCAATTCTTAGAAAAACATGTTAGTTAACGTATGTGTCTGAATCGAATTTTCGTTTGTATGCAGAAGAATTTTGATCACAGGCCGTACTGGTTTTTTCAATGATTCTTCACGGTAACCACGAATGAAACTCGGAACATACTCTCATGATTGAGATTGTCTCAAAATGACGTCTGGTGGATATTCTTCGTTATTCCTGTAGACGAAAATGGGACTTTGAGTTTACTTTAACAATCAGTACTACAGTACGTATTAATATACTCGACTTTAAGAGTTGTCATTCAGCTCAGTTTTGACACCGTTTGTGATCTCGATCAGTAAAGAATACCATTCAGCAGCGTAAAGTGACATGTAGTTTTGGAGAGCTTAAGAATCAACCACAGATCGACCAAAGTGTCCGCCTAGAGTAGCGTTTTACATTCAGTTTGCTTCTTTTGCAAACTTTCTGGTAGATAGACAACGCAAACTGCATATTGCTCCTGAAACGGCGATACAATGCGGCACTGCTCGTTTTTCAAACTGGAGTTCTGATGAGTTTTTCAGGCATTTTGAAAAGGATAACTTAAGTCACTCAGAGCCATGCGACCACATTTATGCCGTCGATCACGCTTTCTGTAATAGTTATGCTCGTATTTTTCACAATAATTCGAATTGACCGCATTATCGTCCATATAGTGAGGATACCTGTCATTTTCGTCGTTCTCTGTGTTTCCATTTCTTCTTTTTCACAATTGCGGTACCACTGATATCATGATAAGAGTCTTCATGAGGTATATCACTCAGCTTCATGGAGACTTCAAGCGTTATGGAGCACTAGCATGCCACGTGGATACGCGAAGGATCGGTACAATATACTGACAAAAGTTTGTAAAAAGTTCGGTATATGTTCCCTTCTTGGTTTTTAATTCATTGTTGAAAAAACATGTAAGTCTCGTTCACTTGTACGTACCGTAAAGCTATTAAGTCTTTAAAGGCTACAAATTGCTTATTAATGTCATTTTTAATCCAAAGCTTGATATGAATTAGCATCGTAAGAGCAGCAGCTTTTTCGGTCGTCTACACAAACTCGCGGATCTGTTCTTTTTTCAGTTCTTGAATCTGAGAGGGCTTCTGATTATCCGTTCAACGGCGAAATATTCGAAACGCTACAGGGTTTTGCGTATCATATGCGGCTCACGCAACCATATTATATTGGAATGGCTTGCATAGAGTACTATATTTTTCTCGAGAGTAGAATAAGCTTCCAATGCGTTCAAAATTTCGATCTGCAATGTATATCTTGAATTACGATATTGGAGGAGAATTTATTATAATTGCACCAACATTGGCTCAATCCTTCGCATTGATTCAAATTCATGTAGTTGTGTCTTTAGCGCTCCAATCATGTTGGCTTCTCGAACAAACCCAGAACGAAAATACTTACATCGAATCCGAGATCTGCTCTCTTGTGGAGGTCGTTTCAGTGCGTGAGTGTTCTGAACATTGTCATTTCAGGCCAGCTCTACGGGAGGTATCAGACTATATCACTGACGTTTCGGGGGTTGCCATACAGCTATTACAAAAGAATTATTTCGAGTGGTTGTGTGGTACAGGGGGTCCTAAGATAATATGATGGTGCGGGTTTTTGGTGTGATGTTCTTAAGAACGGCTCGTATTTTATTAACTGAACCACGTGGTGCATGATTCGGTCAGCGTGCAATACAGTATGCTTAATGGACGGTAGAATTTATATCTATGTTAGTTAATTTGTGCAGGTAACTAGTAGAGTAGTGAGACCTGTCGAGGCAGGCTTAAAGCTTGATACTTAATCTGTCGGTCGAGCTCCACATTTGGGGAAGTAAACCAAGTGTGGTACTTTCAGCCCTGCTCTCAAGGTAGTAAAGCACAATTTCCGCTAGGAGTTTTTGTGGACTCCAAAGATGCGTGTTTCTAAAGGTGGTCTCCGGTATCCGCTGTCGCGAGCCGGGGGAATTCTTAAAGGGGATCTGCAAACACCAAGCGGAGGGGGAGATTCACTGGGTAGACAATGCTCCTACAGGCGCTGCTATGATGCGACCTGGGGATCGTTGGCTTAGAAACCTGAGGTTCATCGTCGAAAGTCTCCAACCGGAAAAGTAGATGAAGACTCAAGGGTGCATGTCTTTATTTTCCCAGAGGTGGAGCTCAACCGGCAGATTAAATATCAAACTGGGAGCCCGCCTCGGCAGGTCTCACTACTGTACTAATTACCTGCGTAAATTAACTAAAATAAATAATACTTTTACCGTCCTTTAAGGGCACTGTAGCGCACGCGGGCGGGATTATGCACCACGTGGCCCAGCTAATAAAACACGAGCCCTCCTTAGGAATATTATCTCATAAGGCCAAACCACCGTATTTCCTTAGGAGCCACTGTTCTACAACTACCACTGACTTCAAACTGCTAAACTCGATGACTGTAACAGAAACTTATCCGAAGGAAAGCGTATGAGAAACTTTGGATTGGTTGGCAGAGAAGAAGGTCTTCTCGACTTTTGACCTGAAAGATGGATTTTCCAGGGACCCTCTGCATCGGAGTCTAGGCCTTTGACAGCTGTAAGGACTATGCTAGGACTATTTCAGTATTTTCGTCTTCCTCAAGGCATGAAGAATAGTCCGTCGACGTTCCAGAGGATCATGAATATCGTTCTCGAGGATATGATGGGCAAGTCTGTATTTGGGTTTTTGGATGATGTGTCCGTGGGCATGAGCACGGCCACGGAACATCTAGTCAAACTCCAAAAGGTTCTGACTAGAGTCCAGGAAAGCGGGATGAAGCTGAGGTTGTCCAAATGCAAGTTTGGCTGTAGGGAGGTTGAAGTTCTTAGACATGCAATGACGCCTGGTGGGATCATGCCGTCCAAGAATCATGTTGAAGCGGTCCGTAACTTCCGATAACCTGCAGACGGAGCATAGCTACTCCGCTTTTTTGGGTTTTGCAAGCTACTTCTCGGATGTCATTGAGGATTTTGCGAATAGGTCTAAGGCTCTTTATGATGTGCTGGCGGGATCAGGCTTCAATCGTAAGAAGCGCAGAGGCACCAGAGTTGTGAATCTGGACTTTGAGAAGAAATGGACTTCGAAGCAGCATGATGCATGGCTGGATCTGAAGAAGGATATGAGCGCACCAAAGATGCTTGCTGCACCAGAACGTCAATCGAGAAAAATGCTTGTGACAGATGCGAGCTCCTACGGTCTGGGTGCAGTGCTGTTGCAGATGTCTGATGACATAAAGTGGTGTCCTATTTCGTTTGGGGCAGGAAAGTTGAAAGGCGCGGAAACCAGGTACACGGTAACGGAGCAGGAGTGCTTTGCAGTTGTGCTCGCACTCAGGAGATGGCGTCATTATCTACATGGGGGCCCGACGTTCGAAGCTGTGACGGACCACATTGCGTTGACGTGGCTGATGTCTTCACGGGATCCACCCCGAAGTTTGGGCCGATGGGTTGTGGAAGTACAGAATTTTGATTTCACGATCATCCATGCTCCCAGATCATCACTCACGGTTCCAGATTGTCTTAGCAGAGACGCCGTAGAACAGGAAGGGGCGAAGACGCTGTGCACTCGATGCAAGGATGGGATCCTGTTGATACGAGAACTTTCATCTCCATCTACAATCCTGGTCCTCAGAGCGGCCCAAGAAGAGACATTCGAAAACCCAGAGGAGTACGTTCGAGTACACAATCAGTTCCTGGCTGACGAAGATGGTCTAGTGTGCCCCGATACGGACCAAGGCCCTCGAGGTTTTGTACCGGATTCGCTGAAAACCGATGTCTTGAAATATGTTCATGGGTCTCTCACCACAGGTCACTTCGGAGTAGCAAGTACATACAAGAGGCTATAAGATCGCTTTTGGTGGCCTGGTCTACGAGCCGATGTTTCTGAGTTTGTGGCGAAGTGTCTGACTTGTGAGATGTATCGCGCATCGAAACCACCCAAGCAAGGACGGAAGAATGTCTATTACCATTGTAGGAGGTTTGAAATCGTGGCTATTGACATCTTGGAAATTTCTCCCAAGTCTAGAAGCGGCAATGTGAAAGTAGTCGTCATCAGGGACACATTCACGATTTTTGCTTGGGCCTACCCAGTTAAGAACGAGAAAGCAGAAACTATCGCGTCGGTGTTATTGGATAGTTGGATCCTACGGTATGGACCACCGGAGAAGCTCTTGAGTGACCACGGAAAGGCGTTCGCGGGAAAGTTGTTGGCTATAATTCGTGCAAAGGTGGGAGTTATGAAGCTCTTTACCACGGGGTATCATCCGCAGACAGATGGGTTCGCGGAAAGGTGGAACAGTACCCTCTGCAAGGATTTAGCGGCTTTTGTGTCGGATAAAATCGACTGGGATGAACATCTTGCGATGGCGTGTTTACGGTACAACACCAGTGTATACGAAGCCACTGGATTTACACCTTTCGAAGCCATGTTTGGTGTGAAGGCTTTTGACTTTGATGCAGAGATCGGATGGGAATCCTTTGTAGACGAGAATGATGAGAAGTCCTTTCCGGAGCAGTTGAACACAGTGCATGATGAACTCCTTCGAAGAGGTATGCTTGCTCGCGGGAAAGTCACAAAGCAATAGGACAAGGCGGTCAAGCTGGTGGAGTTCTCCGAGAGAGATCGCGTCCTGCTGTTATACCCACCAGGGCAGGTAGAAACCGGTAGGAAGCTAAGATCGCCGTGGCTTGGGCCCTACAGGGTGGTCCAAAAGCTGAGCCCTATATCCTACATTTTGAAAGCTGAGGTTTCGAACGAAATCGCGAGAGCTCACGTCAACCGGATGAGGAGGTTTTTTGAAGATATCCGGGAGACAGGCGCCCCACAAGCGCGAGCCTACCTTGACAGCCGACGGATGGCATTGAGGATCATTGGTAGTGAATCACGTGGTGGGGAGCACTGGCTGAGTAGTCTCGAAAGGCCGAAATTATCATGTGTGAAGCAAAGCCACGGACCTTCCGGAAATCGTTGTGAAGCTCCATGACCTATTTAATGAAGACAGAGAGGTTCGTTTCCTGGACTGACAGGTACAGGACCAGCAGTGGCGTATGTTACATTTGGCATGTTTTACCGGCGGACACCGAAGACTCGTGTACAACGAAGCATAGATCATGCCAGCACGATCTGTGCATTCCTGTAACGTGAATATTGGCAACATAAACGCGTAGGATTGATCCAAACAATATCAGCCTGTCGGATTTGAATTGCTGCGCCGGCGTTGCTGTCTTACTTCGCTGGTGTTGCTGGACGATGGAACAGATGTTGAGATAGAGAGTATATATAAGAAATAGGAGGTAGCCTACCCTGGGAAGTAAAAGGGAAGCGCATTGTGAAGTCTAGTCCTCTACCTTGACTAGCGCCCAGGGGGTACGGGTAGGATCAGAGCCAAGGTTGGCGTAGTGGGCCTGTGGTGCCGTGGTAGAGTCAAGGAGTATTCTACAAGTTGGAAAGCCGTGTGGCTGTTGAAAGGAGTCAAGTAGGTACTCTACGTTTAATGTGTGGGACGTGATGAAGAGACACGACAGCCAGCGTACTTGAACATGGGTGACGACCAAGGAGAAGTCGTCCGTGTCCTTGTTAACACGTGTAAGCAGTTTACATTCCTGAGAGGTAACACATGCACTCATACCACCGATAACGTCAAAATTGCAGCGCAGTGTTGTCATTTGTATTTGGCGTGTTGCGCGTCCCTCCCGAGTTTCCAATGTCTTTATTTATGACCTCCACAAAGTCATCTCTGCTCTTAGATAAGGAATCTGTCCGCCCGTCGCCTGGTATACATAAACGTGAATGCCAACCAAGCGTAACAGTTTTACAACATGAACAGTACCGAACAAAAGATTGCTCACGGCCACGATCGCTGCCGAGCTATGCTCACCACGAACGTAGCTCTAGACACACGAGGGTACACACGACAGTACAGACGACGGTCAATTGCAACGCTTTCGCTACTCAAACCGTCAACTGCCGTTGCGCAGAACAATGCCAAACAATCTTTCAATTTAGCATCAGTCCAGAGCGGTCACGGTTTCAATGTTCATGTTGTTCTGCGTTTGCCAACTTGCTGACAAACCGTTTTCAATTGCTACGTCGCACGTTTTCAATTGCAACGTCACAGACTGTCTGAATGATATTAAAATGAATAAATAGACGCTTCTGCTTAATAACATCACCATATGTCTAACGTATGAACAGACATAACACTCATTTGGCGGCCAGTGAGCTTGATAAAGAATTGCAGTGAAGCAGAACAGCGATTCGTTGTTCGTCTCGGTGAGGACAGAGGTGCACTAATTAATTGAAATAGATGGAGTGTCAGTACGGAGATCAAGCTTTTCAAATGAAGTGACATGGTGCACTATTGGTATTGAGTGACAGTTTTGTGGCGTTTTTTAATTGAATCAACATCTTTGGTCTTATTGTCTACCTTCTGTATCACGCAATCCGCCGCAGCATTTCAGTATAAATACCACACACACTCGAGCCCACTGCGCCCCCCGCGCTTTTCGCCTCGTTGCTTGACGCTGGGTGGTCCAGGAGCGAAACCCTCTCGAACAAGCGCTAGGCCCATCGATAATTCTTCAGAATCAACATGATCGGGCGAAACTTCGGCGGGGATCCTACTTGACGGCCTGAGGGGGGGAAGCTCGCCGCGCCGCCCTTTGGGTACACAAATGTGCGTCGGTCGACTGAAAAGGCTGTCTTGTAGGAGAGGACACACTTTTCTTTCATTTACACCCAGGCAGTGGTTCATCAACGGAAGCAAAATTTCATAGTAAGTATCTCCAGTCCTTTTGATATAGCTATTAACATCTACATGTGTTTCTTTTTGCAGCTTTGCGTTTACCGAGCCAGTTCTGGAAAAATGGAAAAGGAATCTTCTTCCGGGCGCATAGCCTCATGAGCAAAGCACTAAGTTGTTCAGCCGATTGTTGCAATGAATAAACCATTGTTTTTTCTCGGTTCTTAAGTGTTCCATCCTTTTCTTTGTGTGGAATGTGTTCTGGGAGCTTCACCGCGGTGCTTACTAACAGCATATCCTAATGGGCAAAAGTGAGCAGGGGGGAATCAGTCCGACAGCAATTAAACGAAAGCGTAATAAGACGATTGGCTTTGTTCGTTGCGTATGATTCAGCGATGGTGCTTGAAATGAACTGGAATGATAGTAGAACAAGCTATTCAAACTCTGATTTCAATATTATAGTATTTGTTGCTTTGTTCAAAGGATAATCGCTGGTCTTCAATCGAAACGATTCTTCAACAGGTACCGACGGTAGAAAAAGCCAAACGTATATTTGTAAAGTGACACCACGCAGTTTGAAACACTTCACTTTTGAGTATTACACCGCAATCCACCAACGCCGACGACTTGCTAGGAGTTCCTGGAAGAGATTGTTTTTTCTAATAACTGCAATCAACCGGTTGGAAAGAGATGAGATCAATTTCGTAGTAGTGCAATAGAAAAAAACTATCCACAATTTCGTAGGTTTTCGTGAGAGAGCAGAAGCTTTTCTTGCTTTTTGCAGGCGTAAACCCTTTCTCGCTTGTACAGTTTGGACTTCTTGAGAGGTTTGTGTCGGTCATGAGTTTAACCCCTAACCCCCAAACTCCCTAAACCCTATTAACTCCGTATATCAACTAAAATAAGTCATAATTCTACTGTCTCTCAAGGATAATGTAGCACACGCGGGCAGAGTTATGCACCACGTGGCTCAGTTATTAAAATAGGAGTCCTCTTTACGAATATTATACCATAATGCCACACCACCATTTTTCCCTAAGGAGCCTCTATACTACACCATGCACCCTTGAGTCTTCATCTACTTTTCCGGTTGGAGACCCTCGTCGATCATCCTTAGATTTCTGGGCCGCCGATCCGCAGGTTACTTTATAGCAGCGCCTGTAGGAGCATTGTCCGTCCAGTAAACCTCCCCGTCCGCTTGGTATTTGCGGATTCCTTTTAAGACTTCCCCGCGGCTCGTGACAGAGAACACTGGAGACCGTTCTTAGGAACTCGTGCTTTTGGAGTCAACAAGAATCCCTAACGGACGTTGTGCTCTACTACCTCGAAAGGAGAACTGACAGTACCACAACTGGTCTCTCGACTTAGAAGTTCAGTTTTCTAAAGAACTCGCAAAAGTTGCGACAGAACAGTGTTTCTAGTTTGCAACGATAGTAACCCAACAGTGGAATGACTCCTTAAGGTGATCCGGAAGCGAAAGGAAATCACCCCCAACCTATTCCTATGTGAACCCCTCAGAACCCCCAATGTAAACCCCCTTACAGGAATTTCAAGCAACTGTCTCCGTTTGTGGGTGCAGCACGCGCAGCGCTCCTCAGGAGATTCCTGTCAGACTGGAGGACATTGATAATCTCTTGAAGAATCCTGGCTCCTCTGTGGAGCGATTCAGGAATCGTCTAAGGAGAGTGCATGATCGGAGGCAAGCGGAGTCCCCCGCGACACCTCTAAAGAACTCGGACGGGGAGGTTGCAGAACTTCACACGGCATCGCAGCCGCCACCTCAGGAGCTGCAGGGACTAGAACATCTGGAGGCTAACTACCTCTCAGAGTCGTTGGCCCCGCGACTTTTGAATTGGCTCTCACAGGCGCTTGTCGAAAGAATAACTGCAGGTGTTGGTGTACAATTCTGAGTGCGCAGCCACGTCCTTGTGGCGGAAATCGCCACGGAAAGCACTCACCGTGCTGTGGATTCTTTGCTGGATTCCAACCCCTCCCTAGACGTGATCTCATATGTTATCCGTGCGGAGATTCGTTCCCTAACAGCGCAGCTGCTACGCGTAGCGTCGTTTCAAAGTTATTCTTCCGTACAGGAGAGGTTTCCTCTATCAACACCTAAGGTGACCCCGGGCAGAGAAGGACAGGATACTGCCACCCCCTACGCCAGAGGTGGAAAGGATACTGCCGTGGGGAAACAGGACCACCTCAGGAACCTTGCTATGCATCGTGTGGACCTGACGCCCCGCGGAGGAGGATAGGATACCGGTCGCGAAGGAATTAACCCAAAGAGAGAAGGAGAGGATACTCCTCGGGTGAATCGCGATAACTGGGGTATCGTCAGTCACCCAGACCATTTAAAGGAAAGACGAAGAAGGAAACGGACGGAGAAAAGTAGAAAGCGAGACACCGATTCGGAGAGAGGCTCATACTCTGAATCCGTAAATAGCTTCAGCTCGCAGGACAGGATACCTCCCAAGCAGAAAATCATAAGGGTCAGGAAGGTCGTCCCGCACAAAGACCTCTTCGCCAAAGTTGTAGATTTTGACACCTACAGGTTAAATGATCGCTTCACTTTTAAACACGCGTCGGTCGCTAAACGACTCACAAAGACCCAGCACCGGATGGATATTCAGATGAAGAAACAATCCTTCTGAGGAGAAGACCCCATCTCGGAGATGAAGTTTCTCACACGCTTCGGTTTGGCGTGTAATACGAATGGTGTCTATGAAAGTGCTGCCGTATGGTGATTTCAATCATAGTTCATAGGTAAAACACACTCGCTGGTGCAGACAAGCCTCACGGAAGAGAGCCCTGTTATGGATGAACCTGGAACGGAGATCTTAACGGCATACCCTGAGGTGGTGAATTTCCTCCTCAAAAGGTACGCAACGGACTAGAAGATAGCAGATGCTGACGCTGAAGTCACTTCCTATAGGCAACACACGGGAATGACCGAGACGGAGTTCTCGCAAAAGCTGTGGTCAAAGGCCCTACGGTGTGGAAACGTGTACTCCGAACGGCGGTTGCAGTCCTTGTTTGTCTAGAGACTCCTTCCTTCGATCCACGCCAGGGTGCGTAATCACTTGAAAACGCACCGAAAGACCATCTATATGGAGCCAGGACGTTTCGAGGAGTCTTATGGAGATACCCACCGTGACGGTCGTCGCAGACACGCTTCACTTTCGGACAAACCAACGTCTTCAAGAAATTGCCAGGCATCCGCCCTGGCGTTGGATTCCAGCATTTCAGAGGAGGTCGCAGAGCTTACGCTAATAGGGGAAGAAGAGGCCCTTTCCCTTACATACACCTCATCTCAGGCAGCACCTTTTAAGACGAGGACATCATCGTCCCCTACTTTGTACGCCTTGGCAGGATCTCACATGACTGTCCGATTTGCGAACCCTCAAGGCTTCCCACCGCCATGCAGGACTCACTTGTCTTGAGAGCCAGTACACTATACTACTCTCACACTGGCAGTGAGTGCTGCTATACTGTAGGAATGGAGAAGAACTTCCAGGACCTGAAGAACACACCAACGGAGAGCGGAAGTTATCGAACCGCGTATCGCGACATCCGCTCCCCTCCAGGAAAATACGGCTACCGCGCTCCACTGGGAGTGCACCCGGTTCCACTGTCCTTTCGCCCTCAGCGTAGGGGCCGAGATCCAAACCAGTTGCACCTCAGGGGAATACGTCGCATCTCGATGAGCAACAGCAGAAGCCGTCCCGTAGTGGAGCTGAGCTCCCCTCCAACCAGTAAAGCCTTCAGGGCTACGTGAAGATGCTCCGCGTGGCTCTTCGCGATAGAGCATCAGCTCCATGGAGGTCGCCTTTAGAAAAAAGGAAGACGCCGTCTGCTCCATCGTTGCAGAATTGGCGGGTCCCTCTATCCCGTTGGACCTATTCGCCGCCTTTGAGGCCTCTGTTTTCATGCTCTGCCGTGAGAATCACAAAGTGTTCGCCTCTATAGGATGTTCCCCGTTCGCGTCCATCATGGTGCGCACTATCCTTGACACTGGAGCTGGCCTGAATCTGGTGCACGCCCACGTGCTCCCGCGTTCTGCTTTCGGCTCCTTGAGAACTGGTAAGCTCCCGACGGTGTGCGATGCGTTGCATCGAGCATTGAACATCCTCGGCGCTATACCCCTGTACCTCCGGCCGGGCTTCTAACAGGTGAAGGTGTGGTTCCATGTGGAAACCGACTTAGTCGTACGATGCAAATTGGGTACTTTCTATGTAGATTGGTGTGTACGTGCAATCTACCCACGCCAGCGGATGGAGACGTTCTACGGCACAGCTTCTGTAGGTATCGTGTCCGCATCTCCTGGACCGGACGCCCACGCGCGCCACATGGGTAATCTTCCAAAGAAGAGGTTGTCGAACAAGCTCCGGGTTGTGAAGAGTATCGAAATACCAGCGAGGAGGCAGGTCAAAGTTTGGGTGCAGATCCCTGCATCTGGCCTTTCATTCCTACATGGAGAGCCCACACTTGACGACGAAACAACAATGCATGATGGCAAACGGTGTTATGGAAATAGTGCCGAATATTCCCTTTTAGGTGGTGCTCGCCAAACTCAAGGAGTCGCCATTACGGTTTCAAAAAGGAAGTGTCGTCGGATTTGTACTAGCAGCCCCTGCAGGACTGGCTCATCTTCCTCTTGTGGAAGACCCTTTGGAACGCGATGCAATCGCCCCCTTAGAGGCTAAAGTGACATCAAGGGCTCTAGAAGTAGATAAGCCTGCCACCTGTCAGGAGAAGCTCCAAATTGTCGAAGAATTCGATGAGTATCGCTGTAGGATAGTGGTGATGCTATCCGCCTTTGAGGACATTTGGTGTGGTCGCCTGGGTCAGATTTGCCTGGCTAAGAACAGGATCCAGCTCACACTTAGTTTGGAACCAGTACACCAACTCCCGAGGAGGGCCGGACCCCCTGCGCGCAAATTCGAACGCGATGAAGTCCACCGGATGCTGAAAAAAGATGTTAGCAAGCCCTTAAATTCTGAATGGGCCTCTCTGGTGGTGTTTATGAAGGGGAAAGATCGCTCCCTGAGGTTCATTATTGATTATGGACGCCTCATCGAGGTGACGGTACACGATTCGTACCCGATACCCCGTATGGATGAATCTATCGACTCCTTAGATGATGCGTCCGTTTTATACACGTTGGATGCCAACAGCACCTACTGGCAGATAGAGATGGACGACTCTCATAAGGATAAGACAACGTTCACCTCGCACTTCGTGATCTTCAGATTCCTAAGGATGCCATTGGATTGAAGAATGCACCCGCTACGTTCCAACGAGCGGTGGACATACTCCTGTCGAAGATGAAGTGGCAGTACGCCTTTGTACCTTTGTGTGTCTTAATGAAGTCATCATATACTCCCGCAGCGTGGAAGTGCACTTTGTGCATATGAAGCACGTGCTCCAACTTTTGAAGCATGCTGTACTCACCTTGAAGCTGGAAAAATGTTTCTTTTTCAAGTCTTCGGTGGGTCACCTGGGGAAAATGGTGCCCCTGGGCCGACTACAGGTTTCAATAAAAGCTCAGGACGCCATCAAGAAAGCTCAACTTCCCACAAACCAGACGGAGCTCCGCTCCTTCTTGGGGTTGTGAAATGTCTCCCGGAGGTTTGTCTGGAACAGTTCCCGTATCGCGGCGTTGTGAAACCCCGTCTTGGAGGAGGAAAATTCGACGCAATTGGCTATCTTGACGGAAGAAGAGTTTGAAGCCTTTAACATTCTGAAGAGGAAAGTGATAGAGCTACCGATCTTGGTACTCCCGGATCGGCACGGCCAAACGGCGCTGAACACAGACGCCTGTGAGAACCAGGTTGGATGTGCCCTCCTACAGGAACAACCTGAAGGTGGACTTCAACCTATCGGATACTAGAGTCGCAGCCTTACACCTACCGAACTTTTCCACATCGGAGCGCGAATGTCTCGCCATCATCTGCGTAATGTTTCTCTTACGCTTATATCTGGAAGGCGCGCGTGTCACCTTGAGGACGGACCACGCACCATTGAAGTTGATACTGTCTTTGACTGATTGTTTTGGCCGCTTGGAAAGGTAAAATCTACGCCTCCTGGAGCTCACGTTTGACATCGTCCACCGTCCTGGCAACAGAACCTGGCAGCAGACGCGCTGTCGCAAATTTCCAACAAGGACGAAGAAAAAACACCTTTGGAGGACACAATTCCGTATCTGGTCATCCAGCACGCCGACGAGAAAGAAGGATCTGTTGGAGAATGTTTGGATTGCTGTGAACCTGGAGGATAGCACAGTGGACCGTGGTGCGCCTTGTTAAAAAGGAGAAACAAGTTCTCGCCATCACTATAGCGGAGTTCCTGAAAAAGCTCAATACAGATGCGTACTGCAAGGAGTGCCTCGCCATTGTGGGTGGTCTCACATCTTCATTCGATGTCAACCGGGAAGGCTTACTTGTACGCCGCGCTTCCCTGGATGGAGCTCTCCAAAAGGTCGTTCCGACAATACTACGGGAGAGGGGGCTGTATCTTTTGCACTTCCCTCGCCTCACTGGGCACTCCGGTGGATTGCGTATGTATTTCACCATGAGGAGGGAGTTCTATTGGAGGAACACGGCTAATTAAGCCTTCCAAACGGTGACCAATTGCTATTCCTGCGCCGCTGCTAGGGAGAATATACGTAGACACCGCACGCCGCTCACTCTGTTCCCACCTTCATGACCTTTGGAGTTCGTGACCATGGAACGTTTGGGCCCTCTTCCCACTACGGAGCCAGTGTACCAGTTTATCCTCGTGATCATTGATCCTTTCTCGAAGATCACGCGCGCTATTTCCCTCTGGAGCACCACTGCAGCAGTATTTGCCGACATCTTCCTGGAGCAGTGGGTTTACCCATATGGGATACTG
Organism: Gracilaria vermiculophylla; assembly: GCA_019155205.2. Taxonomy (NCBI): domain Eukaryota; phylum Rhodophyta; class Florideophyceae; order Gracilariales; family Gracilariaceae; genus Gracilaria; species Gracilaria vermiculophylla. The sequence continues at coordinate 2,205,128 of JAHNZQ020000172.1, read as the reverse complement.
TTGTGGCTCCTTACGGACAACAGGTCCCAGTTTGCAGCAAAGCTATTTTATATCATCTCCAGAATGCTGGGGATAAAGCAGTTGTTTACAACTGCCTATCACCTCTAGACCAACGTACAAGCGGAGAGGTTCAACAAGACCATCGTTTTGAGGCTGAAGGACTACGTCGTGGACAACCAGAAGAACTGGGACGCACATGCGGGCTAGCTCACGTATGCATACACCCTGCAGGTGCACCGCTCAAGGAGGACCGCTCCTTTCAATCTGGTAGTCTCACGCATCCCGCCTTCTGCCATTAGTGCGGCACGCGCCACGGCACATCCGGTGGATAGGCCACAGGTACCAACAGCAGGGCAAGCTAAACGATCCATCTTAAGGCAGTATGAGGACGCTCTCTCTCTCGCAAAGAAGAGACTCAACGCCTTGCAGAGGAAATATAAACAGTATTTCGACCGGAAGGTGAAAGAAGGCCCTCAACTGAATGAAGGCGACGAGGTCTTCGTCAACAAACCTGAAAAAGAAGAGATATTTGACGAACCACCGCACCTCACGCACAAGCTAGCGCCGACCTCCTCAGGGCCTTACAAAGTCCTGGCCATCTACAGGGACACTGTCACAGTTGAGTTAAACGTGCTTCGAGACGTCGTCTCCCGTGATAGAGTGACGGAAGTCCTGGCTTTAAGCCTTTCAGGAATGCCTGCCACCCCACCGCAGGGACCACGCGCGGAACTTCCTTATTCGACCACCTCAGAAGTGAAGAAACCTGTGGATAAAGGAAGCCTAATCACACCTTCGGTAAAATATTGATGGCAGCTCCAGACGCCATCATGACCGCTCAAGGCGATATTCTCTCCTCAGTAGACCGTATCGTCTCCCACGGACAAACCATCGCAGAGATGCTGTACCACGTCCACTGGTACGGGTACAACTCAAAAGATGACACGTAAGAACCACCGGGACGCATCTCAAAGAACTTCATGAAAAGATTCCTTGCCGATCTGGTTCGAAAATACCGCTCCGCATAGGCGCCTCCTGTAAAAAGGGGGAGCGGGCTCGCTACTGGAGTGTTTTTTAGTCTCCGCTATCTATCTCCTACCTGCAGTTCCCTTTTTTGCCTTCAGAACGCTGTTGCCGCTTTTTGAACGCTCCCGCGGCGGCACTTCGAATCCTTGAGCGCGCGGGTACGGGCCATTTGTAATGCAACCACTGTTCACGAAGCTTCTATTCCAACTTAAGTATCTTTTGTTCCGCCGCTAACGGAATTCACTCCCATCGCCAAGGTTATTTCACCTACATGTCACGAAATTGCGTCGTATACTTTGCCTCGAGGTGAGCTTTTCCCATGAGCGCATGAATCTTGAAGAACTCCGCCAGGCTGTCCTTGATGACTGCCATCGAGGCTCGGTCCGCCTGGGCCTTGTAGAGTTCTGAGACCCAGGCACGCGTCTCGTGCAGAGCCTCTACAGGAGAAGCCGTAGCGGGACGGACCGTCACCAGGCACGCCTGCACCAACTCCTGGAAGGCAGCACCCAGAGCCCCGGAGGATATCCCGCCCGATAGTGCACCCAAAGCGGCCATCTCCGTTGTTGGAACAACAACCGCCACGGATGGAGCCGCAGATGGCAGACAGGCTGGAACAGGGGTCTCCAGAAGGGACTCTGCAGGCACCGCCGCGGAGGGCGGCAGAGCCAAGGACGGAGTAGGCGGCGCCGGAGGTGACAGCGGTACGGGAACCGGAACGCTCCACAGGCGAGGCTGAAGAACAGGCGCAGGGACGCTCCGCACTCGGGGTTGCACCACCGGGGCCGAAGCTATTGGGTGAGGAGAAATCTAGTCCTCTTCCGAATGAGAAATGGCAGGTATCACTGCGCGAGCATCCGGCATTGGGCCGCGGGGCCGCGGCATTCTAACCTCAGGAGGCGCACTCATATCCTAGGACAAAGCCGGTAATTGACGGGCCGTGCGAGTTGCTAGGCTCTCCATCTAAAGTTCATAATCGGGAACTTAGAGTCGTGGCACCTGCAGAACCCGAGAAGGCGCAAGACGGGGAAAGACCGGGTAGGCGCGCCCGTCATCGTCTCCAATAGAACTCCTCACGATGGGATGGAACGTATCTTGGCCGTAATCAAACTAAAGAAAGCCCAGCGTATCGTTCCACGCCACCTGCAGGTTGTAATTCAGCATCACTTCCGCCTCGTATTCTCACCACGCGGTGCCTTTGATTAAATTCTTAATGTCAAAGGAGCGCAGGACCCGGATAGTCGATGCCGACAAGGGAACCAAACGTCCGGCGGTCGCCTGATACGAAAAATCCCAGTGGATGCGACCGTCGCGGCACTGATTATGGAAAGTGACGCCTTCGTCCGCTACTTGAAGATACCCTGTCAGGGTGCCGACCGCGAACTCCGTCGAGGCGATGAACATGACGAAATGACCCAAGGAGTCAGAGGCATCTAGACCCTCCGAGGTGAGGTATGCGAAGGTAATGGGTGTTGCCACGCAGAGATACGGGGATACCCAGTGGTTCCTCCAAGAGTCATCCGCCTTGAGGTAGTGCTTTGGACGTTGCCCAGAAAGCCTGTCGTGGAATTTCGTGTTATGCTAACCAAAGAAGTACCCAAAGGCGGTATGTGCTCGAGTCTCATCGGCAAGGTGTGTCCCCCAACGATTTCGGTTGAGCCAGTAGAAGGGATTTTGTGCGGAATCGAAGTGCAACACCGCGAGGGCTGAGCGTTCATCGGCGATGCTTCCGGGACACCCCACTCGCTGGTGCGGGCTCTTGTTTTGAAGGAGTACCTGGAATCGCGCCTGGAACTCCCACTCTTCGGCGCACCTGAGGTAAGTAGTATCGCAGTGTCTCGCCGTGGTTGGAGCGTGGTCACCGTGCACCAAAGTGTGGAGCCAGTGAGCGCAATAGATGCCCCCCCGGTTCCGCTTCTGGTCGTTACAATCAGCCTCCGGTACGGCGTGGAATCACATCACATGCAGGTACGGTCCTAAATGGTGGATGTAGTCCTCCACGGGGCACGGGAGACTGACAGGCCTGTCGTGGAACGGAACGAAGACTCGCGCGGTACGATGGTCGAAGTGCTCCCCTGGGTGGTATGGTGCACCGGTAGAGGTTTGATACACCTCAGGATTGGACAGAGACGTAGGCACCTGGTTTGGAGAAGTCATGCCGAAGGTGTATGTAGCTGGATGAAGGGTGACCGAATGTGTGGTACCACCTGGGGAGAGTGATGTGACGCCACTTGGGGAGCGGCCCGTGGTTATACGCCCGACCGGGGAGGGATCCGTGTCGCGACGCCATCGTGGAATTCGCGGAGAGGACGGACGACCAGAGGTAGGCGAGGTATGCAGCACCATGGCGGGGAGCAAGTTCATATCCAGTGGAGACCGACGAAGGCGCAAAAGAGAAGATTATGAGATGATGCACCTTCATGGAGACGGAAGGAGTGGCTGCGATGAATCTGGTGTTCCTCAAAAAGGAATCCTCGAAGGAATCGGAGCATCTAGTGCCTTGCGGGAGTCAGTGAACAGTCCGGTCTGACCCACGCTCAAGCCGTGGAGGTCAAACGCCTGCGTCACACAAGAGACGCTCGAGTTGTGCGGAATCTCACGCCGCTGATTGGTGCGGCAGCACCGACGGGTTATGCAAAGAAGGAGAAGACGAGGCCGGGTCAAGGAGGGCCATGGCCTCCAAACGCCGCATGGGATAAAAACACGAGCCCAATGTGGTACGCCGCGCAAGAGTAAGGAATTATGAAGAGACGCTTGAAGGAAAGGATGTCTCCCATTGGCGGGAGCCGCGCTGGCATCAACATCGATAGAACCCGTTCAGGGATCTAAATATTGGAATGGGTCCTAAGGTAATACGGTGGCGTGGCTTTACGGCTTGATATTCCTTAAAAGGGCGTGTATTTTATTAACTTAACCACGTGGTGCATACTTTGGCCCGCATGCGCTCCAGTATCCTGAAGAGACGGAAGAATTTATATTTAGTTTAGTTAAATTGTGCGGATAACTACTACAGTAGTGAGACCTGCCGAGGCGGGCTCCCGGCTTGATACTTAAGCTGCCGGTCGAGCTCCACCTCTGGGGAAGGAAGCCAAGCACCCATGAGTCTCCGTCTACTTTTCCGGTGGAGACTGTCGCCGATAATCCTAAGGTTTCTAAGTTGTAGATCCCCAGGTTTCCTCATAGCAGCTTCTGTAGGATCATTGTCCGCCCAGTAAACCTCCCCCTCCGCTTGGTGTTTGCGGATCCCCTTTGAGAATTCCCCCGGCTCACGACAGCGATTACCGGAGACCACTTTTAGGGACTCGGGCCTTTGAAGTAAAAAAAAAACTCCTGACGGACGTTGTTCTCTCCTACATCGAAAGGAGAACTGACAGTATAACACGTTGGAAGATAATGGAAAACTTGGAATCAAAAGAGAGCCCAAAAGCGTTGTAGGACAAAAAATGTGGTACCTTCAATTTTCCTTTCGAGGTGGTAGCACACAACCTTCGTTAGGAGCTTTTGGTGACCCCATTAGCGCGAGGTACTAAAGGTGGTCTCCGGTAATTACGGTCACGAACCGGGGTAATCCTGAAAGGGGGTCTGCAAGCTCCATGCGGAGAAGGGGGTTCACTGGGCGGATAATTTTTTTATACGCGCCGATTTGAGATAACCTGGATATCGGCGGCTTGGAAACCTGAAGGTGTTTGACAAGAGTCCCCAACCGGAAAAACAGAGGAAGTCTCAAGGGTGCTTGGTTTACTTCCCCCAGAGGTGGAGGTCGACCGGCAGATTAAGTACAGTGCCAGGAGTCCGCCTCGTCAAGTCTCACTCCTCAAATAAATACCTGCACCAATGAACGAAAATAAATCTAAATTCTACAATTTCTCAGGATTATTGTAGCACACGTGCGCCAAACTCTATACCACGCGACCCAGTTGATAAAATACTAATCTTCCTTAGAAAAATCCCAAAGCCACACGTAAATATCACCTTGGGATCCACTGTGCTACAACAAATGCGGCCAAATAGCAGAAAAAATCCCACAGCCAGGCGAATTACATAAGAAAAACAATAAATAAATCATTTTAATATCAGATACAGCAAATGATGTAGTACGTATCCTTAACGACGCCAGACGGATAAGTACTCCCCACAATGTGGTGCAAATCAGTGAAAAGGATGGCGATTGGCAACGGGAAAAAACTCAGGGCTGAACTCGGTTGAGTTTCCTTGAGAAAGCGAATCGAGCACGATGTAATCCCAAAGTACCGAGACTGCACTACATCAAGATCTGGCAATGTAAAACAGCACGAAGTCCATAGTACCTCTTGCAGTCAGCCCATTGTAGGAGTTCTTCATCATTGGGGATCTGAAAGAGTCACTTGCATGTCCTCCGTCGCTGGCCTGCCGAGGGCTCCATTATAACAGAAGGCTTCCCCGATCGCTCTTCAAGGCCTCATTGTAGGTCCCGTAGACATTCCTCTACATGAGTAGTTTCTTTTTGAGAAGTTCCTTTTCTCAGTGAGGATTTCATTTATTTTTCTTACCATGAGCGGTTTTGCAATACAGCTGAAAAACCTTTTTTTGTAGCTTTGAATTGCCAAAAGTCTCAAAGTTTCTGTCCCTGTTGATGTAATCGTACGATTATGTTAACTGAAAAAAAAATAATTAAAAGTTAACGTTTTTACTCTTCCTTTTTGCATCAAAAAAGCTCCTTTTTCGTTGTTGCCACAAGAACTAGCATACTTTACATTATGTCTGTTTCAAAAGTACAGAACAACCGGTATTTTGATGCAAGTCATCAATTTCAGGACTGTAGAACTATGCAAACCAGTTTTTGAAAAATATCAAGTTCAAGAATCGTTTCAAAATGCTAGGACATTTTACTTTATACGGTCGTTATCTTTTGTTCAATAATTGATTTTTGCGTCTTTTGCTGGATTACTCAAATGTAACGCTTTGGCATGGAATCTAGGCAAGAATCGATATTTGAAATATTGATAGTTTTCCAGCCATTTTTAACACAAGGTTTTAAACCCAAAAATGTATTAAACTGCCTGGCAAGGCCGGAAACCATTGTCTCTAATACTCCGAAGACATTTCCAATGAGGTTTAAATCCGGCGATCGCGCTGGCCACTGCATGACATTCATGCCAAGCTCAAAGGACAATTCTCTCATAAGTATTGAAATATGTACTGCAGTGATATCTTACTGAAAAAAAACTTTCTTCTATGTCATCATTTTTCAAACAGCAACATGTAGTTGTAAATAACATTTGAATAAACCTCAGAATTCTTGTTGCATTCAATGAAGGCATACGCAGTTGTACCTTTTTTAAAGTTTCCAGCCCAGACTATAAGAGAAGTTCCACCTTATTGTATGGATGTGAAAGCTATCTTTCCTTTCCTTTCATCATGCCAATAATGTTTAACGCAATCTAGTCCGCCCAAATTGAACTTCTTCTCATCCGAAAATATAACATCTTTCCATTTCTCTTTCCAGCACGCTATCTGAGCCTACCATTCAACGAGATTTTCTTTATGGTGGTCCAGCAAAACGAACAATTTATACATCTTGACGAACTGATATAACCTTTTTTGTTTGATTGCGCACCAAGCCGTGGTTTTTGAAACTTTCTTCGACAATAGTTTTGCAATTTTTGAGCACGAGGCACTTCTTTGCAGCAGTTTGCGTTGTATACGTCTCTCATTAAATGGCTATAGATGTTTTGGGCGTGCAGTGGAACGTTCAGATTTATGTTTTATTAGGTTCGATTGAATAGGTGCTATGGCATGCCGTGAGCGGCCAAGGTTTTTTTAAGAAGAAATGCATACGTTCTGTCCTTCTCCTTTATAGTTAAGGATTTGGTGTTGTTCTGAAAGCGAAACAGGACTTACTTTCGCCATAACTGCGATTCAGTACGGAACGTCCTATCTTTTTGAAAAGCGTTTTTGAAGGTTTTAATGATGAAGGGTGGCTGCAGTAGGCAGAAATCCATATTCTGGCGCATTTTCGCCATGTACAATAATTTTAAAACGCACTGTTTGAGAGTTTAGATCCGTTATATGTTTGAATCGGATTCAGAAAATGGCATTTGTATCGAACAACCGCAACGTAATACACTAAAAAGGTGATGCTCAACACTTTTATGCTATGCTAGATACAGTGCTGTTATCTCAGCTTGATGCCACTCAGTGTACTAGGCCTTGATTTAAGCTGTAATATTGTTGCTTTTCGGGCCCATATTCATCGACGTGACATTGCGTCGAAAAAACTTGCCATTACAACTGGCGATTATGCCACGTTCATACTTGCATTACAATATGCTTCGTGATTTACACTAGACCAGTCCAGAAATGATCTTCTTATTTTATTATCATTTTCTACATGTGATGAGCGAAAGCTTATTAGGAAAAATAATTAATATTTCATATTTTACCGACCATTCCTCAAAAGCATGGAGTATCTATACGTTTACAAACAAAAACTTGGTATAGTTTTGTGTTATAGTACATAGAATATTATGTTTTTGAATAACATGAATGTATGAAAAATTAACGTAGTTTTTTGCACTTCTTTTATCCGTTTTGTAAATTACTCAAAAATATAGCTGTTCATTATGATATTTGACGTTGCGCAGAATAGTCGTAACTATCATGGAGCCGACAAATAAGCATATTATTAGACGTATAGTATAAGCCGTTCTAAAAACTGTAAAGGTTATTACCTATACTTCACAGTAACAGTTCATTCAAATCAATACTGCGAATTCCTTATTAAAATATGTTTTTGAGATGCTTACGTTTTATCAAAAAAAGAAAGATACTTTATTCATGAAGTACATATAGCATCATTGATAATATATGCTTTGTACCAACCAGATGAAAGTAAATTTATTTAATTGCTTTAGCTGTAATTCAGGACATGGGCAGAAAATAATTCATTTTTCTTGGTGTTTGGTATTTCCTAACTTTCATATTTGAATTGTCTAATGCAATTAATAAACCAATGCGTGCAAGCAGTAGAGGACAGTTGCGCAGATGAGTGAAGCATTTCTCTCCTCGAAAAGCTTTTCCTTGCTTAGGGGGGTTAGTGTATCAGAGATGCAGCGCTACGGTGCTGACATAGATGTTTCCAACACAGCAGCGAAGTACACTTAGTGCAATTTTACTGGCTAGAATATGTTAGATCCGTCTAGTATGCCAATTAATGCGTTGTACTTTTAAGTGGAAGCTATTCCGAACATTTTAAAAGGCAGATGTCGGTGCTCGACATCGCCAATCGACCTGGGGGGGAAGAGAGGTTCCGTTGACTCGTAAACGGCTGAAACGTCCGTTTTACTGGTAGCATCGCGCTACAGCTTCCTGGTGCGTCCTCGGACGGCAATCCCATAGCGAAAAGTTACTGGAAAATCCACCTTTGGGTAGGAGGGGAAGTCCAAAATTAAAATCGCTCTACGAGTATTGCCTGTAATGTTTTCTGCCTTGACGAATACTAGTCGGGCAGGGCGAATTTGGTGTCACTGCGGTGCCCATTTTCGAGATCAAAAGTTCGGTTTACGCTCGAGCGCAAGCTCCCACCTCAAGAGCTCAATTAAACTGTGCGGGTTGCCAAGCCAGCAACGACAAGTCATCCCTTTGGCTTTAGTCCCTTTCTTGAAAGACAGGAACACACAGGGCATACAGGTATCAACAAGGTTACCTAAACCTCACCTCAACTAGATTGAGCCGGGCTTTGCCAAGCAGAAGCTTGTGGGGAGCAGTCGGCCGTGCCTGTAACGGGAAAGTATTACTGCGTAGAGAAGACCCAACCTTGAAGACCCAAGAACCAAGAAGAAGTTCGCGACGAAGGCGAAAAGGATCAAGTGATCGAAGGTCGAATTCACTACAATAGCATCCCTGAAGCCGAATAAGCCCAGTACCTTTCAAGGAAGGCGAGATGATGTCGCTGTTAGAACCTGGCTGTTTCAAGTGAAACAATACCTTTCTCTAATTCAAGTCGGAAATGGTATGAATCTCGATGATCAAACCAAGATTTCTTTTGCCTCGTCGTTCCTGACGGGAACAGCTGCTACCTTTTGGTACACCTTAGTTGCTTCTAACACCGCCCCGAATACTTGGGAGGGTTTTGAAGCGGCTATTGGTCCAAAATTCATACCATTCGACAGTGTGTAGCGATCAAGGAACAAGTTACGCCAGCTTACGCAAATAACTTCGGAATTGTGGTACCTATCTGAGTTCAGGAACATTGTTTTGATTATACCCAATATGAATGAAGGAAAAAGGGTTGATCGTTTCTGTCAAGGATTGAAGCCGCAGATAAGGCTAGAAGTTATAAAGGCAGGCGTTCAAACTATGAACCACGCCTCAAGAATTGCTCTCAATGTTGCTTCTGCTCTATTTGGCGCGGGAATGCTTGGGTTCTAGCAGAACTCTACTGATTCTAATCCAACGCCAATGGAAATCGGGAATATGGAGCAACTAATGAAAGAATTGATGAGTAATGCATGTTTCAAGTGTCACAAGGTTGGATGTAAGCCGTACAAATGTGGTAAGAAGAACAGGAAACCAGAGATCACAAACATGGATGCCCGCAAGGGTAGAGGTTCCGAACCGAAAGATAGTGATTCGGAAAACGAGTAGATCCACCGAAAATCAATAAAGGCACTACGGTTGGACCAGAAAATAGTGCGATGAAAGACCTGGAGAAAACTATTGAGCAGATGAAAAGTGCTCTGGAGGAAATTAAGCTTAAAGTAAAAGAAGCTGATTGTCCTGAAGTAGAGGCCAACACGACATATTCTGAGGCGGATAGCTGTGAACTACCGATAGAAGATCTCTTAGTACTCAGAGGTTCACTTGGTGGAAAGAAAGTGAAAGTGCTGAAAGATAATGGTTGCAATACCAATCTCGTGTCGCATGAGTTTTTCAAGAAAAATCGCAAGTTATTCAAGTGGAATAAGTGCAATGCTGAAGTAAGACATTCGAAGTTGGGTTCTGTCGAAAATGCATCCGAAGTTATCTTAGAAGCAACATTATCATTCGGAAAGCATAAGTACAGGTCAAATTGGCTTGTGTCTAGTTGCCGATACGACGTAATACTAGGAATTCCATGACATGTTGCCAACAATCCGCAGGTTGACTATCAAAAGCGCATTATCAAGGTTGACTCAGAAAGAATTACTTGGAAAAAGAATTCAACTAAGAATAATGTGGAAGTGACGCATATGAGTGTCAGGAAGTTCAGAAGAATGTTGAAGAAAAATGCTAAAGGTAATAAGGTTCAGATATTTCAAGTCATTGTACAAGAAAAGAAGGATGAATACAAGGAGCAGAGCAAAGAGCATCTCTTGAACTCTAGTCATGCAGGTTTGAGATCAGTATTGAACAAGCATAAAGAGCTACTACAAGCTGTATTGCCTAAGGGATTGGCTCCGAAGAGACCTATTGATCACGAGATTGTGACTGAGAAAGGAGCTAAGCCGCCTTATAGACCTTTGTATCAGTTGTCCCCGAAAGAACTCAAGGCTACGAAGGAGTACGTTGAAGACCTTCTGAAGAAAGGAAAGATCAGGCCAAGAAAGTCTCCATATGGCGCGCCACTGTTCTTCGTTAAAGAAAAGAATGGGAGTTCGAGAGGTGTTGTCGATTATCGCGCTCTTAACCGTATAACGAAAAGAAATAATGCACCGCTACCGACATCAGACGAGATGTTTGATTTATTAGGAGAAGCGAAAGTATTTTCAAACGTGGATCTGAAAACGGGTTTTCATCAGATCAGAGTATTTCCTGAAGACATTAAAAAGACAGCCTTTAACATGAAATACAGTCAATCTGAGTATCTATTCATGCCGATGGGACTGTGTAATGCCCCGGCTACTTTTCAATCACTCATGAATCGTATCTTTTACGACTGTGTCGACGTCTTTATGGTTGTCTATATGGATGATCTTCTGATATTCAGCAAAGATGAAAAGTCTTATATCAAGCATCTCGATATTGTTTTCTCGCGCCTGAAAAACCATAAGTTGTATGTATCACCTAAGAAATGTGAGTTCCTGAAAATGGAGATAAACTTCCTGGGAATGATCGTTGGCCAGAAAGGACTTCAGGTAAATCCAAGTAAGGTAGAAGTTCTTCGACCATGGCCAAAGCCGAAAACCTTAACGAAGGTTAGAAGTTTCATGGGACTGCTTCAGTTTTTCTGACGATTTATAAAGGACTTCAGCAAGTTGGCTACACCTCTAACAAATCTCACTAAGAAAGGCTATGGTATCCAAAAATGGAGTGATGAGTGATATGAAGCATTTGAGAAGCTTAAGGAATCGATAACTACAGCAGCAATACTTGTTTCACCAAATTGGAAGAAGCCTTTTCGTGGTCATGTGGATGCTTCTGAAATTGCAGTAGGCGGTACGTTAACTCAACTGCACGAAAGTGGAATGGATGGCATGATTGCGTTCTTCTCTAAGAAGCTGAGTCCTGCTGAACAGAAATATACCGCTAATGACAGAGAGTTTCTCGGTTTCGTTTACTTTCTGGAAAGATTTCGCTGTTACCGTGAAGGATCAAGTTTTGAAATCTTCACAGATAATCAGATCCTGAAGCATTTCTTCACCAAATCTAAGTTCAGCAGAAAAGAAGCTAGATGGATCGAGACTTTTGGAAACTTTCGTATCTTTCCGATTAATATTAAACCAGGAAAGATTCATGTGCCAGGAGACAAATTGTCACGAGCACCTCATGCTTCAGTCAACGATATGGAAGTGGTTCAATTTGATGTAAACGAAGTTCTTGATGGGTACTCAGAAGACGAGTTCTATGGTCCTCTGCTGAAGGTGATGAATGGCAAGAAATTGAAGGACGAAGTTGCTACAAGAAAGTTCCAAAAGCTCATCCCTAGTTTTGACTTGGCAAACAAAAAACTAATGTACAACGGAAAGCTTTGTATACCTCGAAAGTCAAGTCCTAAAATTTTGGAGCTCGCTCATGATGCAAAAACAGCTGGGCATTTCGGATTTTTAAAGACGATGTCAAGATAGAATGGATTCTATTGGAAACACAAGAGCCGTGATGTTAAGAAATACGTGCAAGGCTGTGTCACGTGTCAGCAGAAGAAAGATAACAAAGGCAAAAAGTTAGGTGATCCAACATAGTTAGAGATACCAGAACGCAGATGGGGTTCACTGGCTACAGACTTGATTGTATTTTTGCCGAAAACGAAAAATGGTTTTGATTGTATCACAACGTGGGTTGAGAGATTGTCACGAAGAGTTCATTTTGTACATTCAAAGGAAAATGATACGGCTATGGACGTAGCAGATTCATTCTTTGCTCATATATTCAAGAATCATAAAATATCGGATAGCATAGTATCAGATAGAGATCCAAAGTTCACTTCGAAGTTCTGGAAGGGTCTGATAGAGCTATGTGGGGTTAAGCTAAAGATGTCAAGTAGTCGTCATCCTCAGACTGATGGTTCTTCTGAAATAATGAACCGTATGGTAGAAAATTACTTGCGATTTTATTGTAACTACCATCAAGTCAATTCGGATGAACTACTTCCAGCTGCTGAATTTGCTTACAACTCCGCTATTAGTGAGGATCTCTCTATGTCACCATTTGAAATGGATCTTGGTTGGAATTCGAAGTCTCCACTAGATTCCCTGGTACCAAGCGTAGAACCAAATGCTACGGTAGAAGATTTCAAGACTATTCTCAAGGAGAGCCTTAACGATGCTAAGTACGCGCACGAAATAGCGAAAGCTTCGCAAAGTGCAATATCGAGTCTCAAGTACAAACCTCATTCGTATCAGGTTGGTGACAAACTATGGATCAGTAAGAGTTTGTTCAAGGACTCATATCCAAAGTCTCAGGCTTCAGATAAGCTGTCGGCAAAGAGGTATGGTCCTTTCAAGATCAAAAGACTTGTTGGAAAGAATGCTGTTGAATTGGAGTTTCCTGGCAATATCAAGAGACAAAATGTTGTAAACGTTTCACATAAAACACCATTTCATGAACAGTCAAAAGATATTGCAAAAGTTATACCTGAAAAGCCAGATCCAGTAATCACAAGCAACGGAGGAGAAGAGTTCGAAGTCGAATCTATTCTCAAACATCGTAAGAAAGGGAAAGGTTTTCAGTTCCTAACGTTGATGAAAGGAGATCCAACTCATGAGGAAGAGTGGCAGCATACAAAAGACTTTGTTGATGATGATGGCACTTTGAAAGACAAGTTTTACGAGTATATACAGAGTCACAAGATTCTTACCAATCTTTGGTAATCAAGTATATGTTCTTGAGATCGACAACAGAAGGGGGAGGTGAATAGTGTAGCAGAGATGCAGCGGTACGGTGCTGGCATGGATGTTTCCAGCACCGCAGCGAAGTATATTTTGTGCAATTTTACTGGCTAGAATATTTTAGATCCGTATAGAATGCCAATAAATGCGTTGTACTTTTAAGTGGAAGCTGTTCCGAACATTATAAAAGGCGGATGTCGGTGCTCGACATCGCCAATCGACCTGGGGGGGAAGAGAGGTTCCGTCGACTCGTAAACGGCTGAAACGTCCGTTTCAGTTAGTTTTCTGAAAACGAACATACTTTTCGAACTTCGCTTCTCGCATTCCGATACATTACGCTTCTGCATGTAAAGCTCAAAGTAAACCAGTATAGAATACGTTTCAAATTTATATTACCTCTAATACGCGCGTTGAAACTGTAATGTAGGCTGGTTTTAGCACATCTTCTGTGAAGAATCCTTTAAAAAGGATATATACATCGTCTTTTTTCTAGTAATAATAGCTCGAGACCCTCAACGTTGCATGAAAAAGAAACAGAGCGATTAAATGCGAATTGTTTAGAAAAAGAATCTTTTACAAAAACTGCAGTAAATTATAATCTTAACATTTGTAGAGACACGTTTTGAAGGGAGATAAAATCATTTATATTCCAGTACAAGAAATGAAAATATTTTTTTCTTGTAGTACTATCTCAAGGAAAATAATACTTATCGATTCGCTGAGTACGCATACTGGAAAAAAGTATGAGAAAAAATATTTTAACAGCCTGAAAAAAGCTTACTCTTGGTTTCGTGGACTGTTACAAAATTTACTTGCATGCTCTTTGCAAAGAACGCTCAGAAATGTTAATCAGACATTTTGGAGGCTTATGGGTAATAGTCGGAGCTGGAACTTCTAAAAAGGTCTCATCAAATTTGTATTTGATAAACCAACAATGAATGCCCAAAAAAGTATTAAAAAATTGTTATGATTCTTTTCTGCTGTTTTTTTTTCCTAGTAAAAAATTGTTTTGGGCAATATAATTTGCGAGTGCACAAAGCTTTCAGTGAAACATTGTCTTAAAGTATCAGATATATCTGTTCTAGAGTGGCCTATGCACTCATTAGGTTTACACCCAATCTTAAACGTTTAAATATTGATGGCTGGAAGGGTTTATGCACATGGAAGGCAATTTCAGGCAGTTTTTGAGCTGAAGAACTGTATCAAAAGCTGCTGGAAATTTAGAAAAGTTTCAACTACGGAAAAGTGCATCAAGTTGATACCAAAAGGGTGCTTTAGTGTTTTACAGCACAAACTGTGCAAAATAAACTGAGTGTCTTACAGTAAAGAGTTGCTTGTGAAGAACATATGATTTTGAAACGGGTTTTTGACTTTAATTTTTTTTGGAACCCCATTTTTGTAGGTGTACAGAAGAGACGTTTTACGGTTTTTTTTTGACATTTCACAGTATGTCATATGTTTTTGAAACAGTCTGTATGATGTGTTCGCTTTTTTTTTCGTTTCCACCAAGATTCGCTCAATGAAAAACTATATAATGGTTTCCCATTGTACTTGTGCGAGAAATGGAGAAAATTTTGCAGAGCTTTTTCAGTGTTGCAGTTTAGAAACAGAAATTGCTGAGCTCGGCAACGGACGATGTATGCCCGCTGACAGAGGAATCACTGTTTGCTTACTGGCCCAGAGACCATTTTTGCGACGCAGGTCCAATTTTTCTCATGGGGTCTAATTAAGAGAAAGGAGAAAATTCATCCAGCAACGACATTTTTGGACAATTTTGATATGAATTGACTCGGTGTTGGACGCAACGGGCAAGCGGGGAAGACTGGGCTGCTCTTTGAGTAGTTCAGGTACTTTAGATGAGGGCCGTCGAAGCGTATCTTCTGTGCCGCTGGTTACAGCGCACACACGGGCTGGCAGCAAGCAAACAACAGATTTCAGTCTGCCAGCACCTTACATCAGGGGCACCACTCCACGTAATATTTGAGACCGAAAATTGTCTGTTCACACACTGCACCGCGTTTGACAACACACACAAGTCGTTTCGCTGCCACATTTCTATTCAGGAGTATCTGCTGCTGATTGTTCCCCCGGGCTCTCACCGCTGACCATCGCCACCTTTCCGCAGAAATGTTGGATCCTGATCAAGTATCCGTGCAAATTGGAGACGGAAACGTCCGCTCCTGCGGGTGGGCCAAGGATTTCGATGCAAGCCGTCCGTTTCAAGATGCTCCTCCCGTGAATGCACTCCATGAAGCGTTCTTCCGATCTGCGGAGAACTATCCAAGCTCCCCTTGTCTGGGCTGGCGTGAGAATACTGATTCTCCTTACTTGTGGTGGACGTATGAGACTACTGTGGATTACATCAAGACTGCTCGTGACGCATTGCTTTCTCTTGGACTGTCAAAGGGTGATGCGGTCGGTTTCTACGCTCAGAACTGTCCACAATGGGTAATGCTGCAGTACGCTGTGATGGCAGCCGGGCTGCTTGTTGTGCCGATCTACGATACCTTAGGCCCCAACATTTTAGAGTATGTTTCAAACCACTCGGAATTGAAGGCAATTGTCGTATCTTCGTCCAACTTTGAAAAGCTACAGAATGTGAGATTGGCTAACAAATGCCCTTCAATTCAGCATGTTATCGTGACCAGCCCCAAGGACATTGTGGATGACGCTGAAGTGAACGAATGTGTCAAGTCAACGGAGGGTGCCGTATCCATTCTGGATCTTATATCGATAGGGAAAAAAGCCTCAAGCACCGGCACTGTGTCGGCTCCAGATGTAACGCTGGACGATACTTTGGTGATCATGTACACCTCGGGAACAACCGGTAACCCGAAGGGTGTCCAACTCCCTCACCGTGCGCTTGTAGCATCCGTTGCATCAGCGCACTTCTTCTTTCGGAAATGGGGATATCCCTTCCAGCATGATGACGTTTTTTTGAGCTATCTCCCGCTGTCGCATATATTTGAACAGCAAGCAGAAGCCCTGTTTCTGAGCGCTGGTGGATGTGTGGGGTTCTACTCTGGAAACATCAAGATGATTCTATCAGATTTGGAAGCTCTCAAGCCGACCATATTTGCCGGCGTGCCACGAGTGTACGCTCGGTTCCAGCAAAAAATTGAAGAGAGTGTGGAAAAGATGTCTTTCATTCAGAAGGCACTGTTTCAATGGGCTTACTCTCGACAGTTGAAGGCAGAGCAGAATCCCGGAGATGTGCATCGTTCTGGCTTATGGGATTCTCTTGTGTTTAAGAAGGTTCGCGCGAAGATCTTGCCAAGGTGCCGTTTCGCAATCACCGGTTCAGCGCCGATGTCTGGACAGACGAATGACTTTCTAAAGGTTTGCCTTATGTGCCCTATCACTCAGGGATACGGTTTGACTGAAACCGTTGGTGGAATGAATTGTTCGGTTCCTGGAAGCTCTAAGTCGGGAACTGTTGGGGGTCCGCTGCCTGGGGTGCATGTGAAGCTGCGAGACCTGCCGGACATGGGATATCTCACCAGTGACAAGCCGTACCCGCGAGGCGAAATTTGTGTGAAGGGAGACATTGTATTCACAGGATACCTCAACAACGAGGAGGCGACGGCGAAGGCGTTTGACGAGGATGGGTTCTTCCGCACCGGTGATGTGGGTCAGTGGCTGGAGGACGGAAGTCTACAAGTGATAGATCGCGCTAAGAACTTGTTCAAACTGTCTCAAGGTGAGTATGTGTCACCGGAAAACCTGGAACAAGAGTACGCTAAGGCCAAGCTTGTTGGGCAAATCTGGGTGTATGGAAACTCACTGCATTCTTCATTGCTGGCTGTGGTTGTGCCGGACGTGGAGGCGACTAAGGAATGGGGCGAGAAGCACAGTCTTCAGACGGTTGAGAGCATTGTGGCTGCGCCGAATTTCAAAAAGGATTTGCTGGCGCAGCTGGAGGACATGCGGCAGAAGAGCCATTTCAAGAAGTATGAGGCGATCAAGGACGTGGTGATGGAGGTAAGTGATCTGAATGATCTGGGACAGGGATTTACTGTGGATAATGACTTGATGACACCGAGTTTCAAGCTGAAGCGGCCGCAACTGAAGGCCAAGTATGGAGACCGACTTGAAGCGTTGTACGAAGTGCAGAAGTAGATGTTGTAGAATGTTGGAGGGGGGGGGGGGGGGGGGGGGGGCGGGGGGGGGTGGTTTGGGGGGGGGGTGAAAAAAGGGGCTTTAGGGGGGATGCTTGCAAAAAAGG
>JAHNZQ020000172.1:2176770-2187590 GCA_019155205.2 Gracilaria vermiculophylla | reverse complement strand
GGGGGGGGGGGGGGGGGGGGGGGGGGGGGGGGGGGGGGGGGGGGGGGGGGGGGGGGGGGGGGGGGGGGGGGGGGGGGAGGAGCACGGGCGCGTAGTTTGCGGGCTGGTTGTAAAAGGATGCTTTAGAGAGTAGTCTTGCAACAAGTGAGCACGCACGGGCGGGATTGGTGGAGGGTGAGTGACAGCTGACGATGCGAGTAGCACTTGAACGGCGTCGAGTGGGGCAACGCATCGGCATGATTGGATGACAAAATGTGCAGGATCGTTGTACCGTGAAACATTCGCCTCGCACTGGAGTGCGTTACAAACATAAAAGGATTGCGAGACACGACCAACGCAGTGCGCCGAGCATTGGCTCGCAATGAATGCAGGCGCAGGTGAGGATGGCGAAAGAGAGCGGAAGATGGCAGCTGCCGTGATGGAACGAGACGGGCCCAGCTGGCTGAGCGACGCAGCGGCGGGCAGCACAGCCAGCAACGAGGGGCAGGCCGTAACAAGGGGCGAGGGGAAGGGGGGGAGCCGCAGTGGGTGCGGGGTGGTGGGTGACGGCAGCGGCGGGCGCGAGCGCAGAAACCGTCCGCCTGGCGGCCGCCAAGTCAAGGGAAGCGCGACGTGAGCCTCGTTGGCTCGCAGAATTTTGGCGCAACGTCAGCATAGCGGCCTCCCAACGGACATCTAAACGTGGACGGCACCGTGCACCCAGCAATGCGCCTTGACGCGCTCTCCCCACCCTTAAGCCGCGTATCGCCCGCCGGCCCCCCCCCGTCTGCAGCCCGACCGCACCTCCCTCGTCCCCACAATGTCGATGAGTCCGTCCCCGTACGATGACCCTATGCTGTACGCCTCCGCGCCGCCGCCCTCACCTCCACCGTTAATGCCGCCGCCGCCGCCGCCACCGCCGCCGCCACCGCCACCACCGTCGCTGCCGCCGCGCTTCCCACCCCACGCCGTCTTTCCCCATCCTGCCGCCACTGTTGCCCCCTTTCTACCAGTGCCCACGCGCCCGCTGCCTCCGCCTCCAGTGCCGGCACTGTACATCCCACCGACGCCGCCACACATTCATCTGCCGGCGGGCTGCGTCGCTCCTGCGCACGACACATACGTGCCGTCTCAGCAGCCACACCAGCCCTCGTCGTTCCACGCCTTCTTGGCGCCTCTGCCGCAGCCACACCATCCGCGCCCGATGGCTGCGCCAAACGGCCGCTACGCGCCCCATTTCGCCCCCATGCCACCACCCAACAGGCCGCCACCGCCGCCGCCGCCTCCTTCCCAACCTGCGCCGCATGGATATCCTTCCGCTCGCCCCCGATATCATACCTTGGCCTAACTCGCCTCCCGCTCACGTCGCAGCGTCACTAACTCGGTTACAGTTTTGTTCATAAACCCTTGTTCTAGCCTTACCGCCGTCCCGCGCACCCCAGTCGGTTGCGTCTCACAGTCTTACTCACCATGTTGTACAGATCGTCTTCTAGTAAAAAGCTGTCAAAGCCGTGTCGCGCATAGTCAAACGTTACCAGGTGTTCTTCATCCAGCACCTCGCTCTCGTGCAGCGGCAGAAGCATCAGCCCTCTGCCCATGTGTCGCACCACCTGCATGGACAGCCCGGAGATGCTGCCGATGAAAAAGTCGCACGCCAGCATAATTCGCACCGCCGAGACCGTGTCCGTCGCGATGTGCGTCTCGATCTTCACATTGGCACGTCCTCTCCATCGCCGATGCTCGCCGAATAGTCGCTGCCAGTGTCCTTCGTCTCGAATGTGCCCCAACTCGTCCACGTACAGCTTGTCCATTCTGGCGGTGTCGTGATTGTCCTTCACTCGTTCGCCCTTGGCTGAGACGCCCTCGGAGAACATGTGAACCGTCAGCGCCGCCTCCGAGCCTAAGATGTCATCCAGCGCCATGCGCACGCGCCCGGCCACGTCCACGTACGTCGCGTCCGGCACTAGAACGCGGTGTGTGTAGTTAAAAAAGTCACCGCGACGCACATGCATCGCAATGTGCAATCTCGAGCTCTCCAATGCACTGTCCACCGATGCGGCGCGCTTCCAATACTTGTGCGCGAACCAATCGCGTGTGCGACTGAAGTTCGTGTACAAATACTCGCGAAAGCACCGGTTGGGGCGCATCTGAAACAGCGTGTTGGGCTCACTGTACGCAGAGACGAAACTGCGAAACAACGAGGCGCACTGTTGCTCGGCGTGCATGCCGTTGAGCAACACACAGTCGGCGACGTTGTCGGGAATGATCACGCTCTGGTCGAACGCGCCGCCCTTGCGTGGCGGCTTCACGCGCCGGCACACGACGTTCGGCGCGGCGATTTCGCAGCTGTCGTTCACGGTTGCAATGCGCAGACAGCCTTGTTCGAGCACGTCATGCCGTTTTTGCTCGCCGTCACCCCACCCAAACAGCTTTTCCACGGCTAGCGCGTCGGTTGTGCTGAGCGAACCGTACGTGCTGACGCGATGGCTGTAGCTGAGACCGAGCGAGACTGCCATAAACAGCTCGTAGTTGATGAGGCAAGTTCGGTGCCCCAGTCCGTCGCCCACTTCAAGCGGGAGCGACGACATGAAAACGCGGTTTCGCGACTGGCTGATGTTTGGGGCACGCAGCGGTAGCAGAGGGCGCTGGGGGCGAGAGAATCTGGTCTGGAAGTGGGCGCGCGCGGACGGCGAGCATGTGCGCGCGTAAGGGAGCTGCAGTTTGCGTCTTTGGGGCGGCGTGTCAAGGCTGAACAGCGATTTGTTGAGCACGGTGGAAGGATAAGGGAAGAGGGCGACGATGATGAGGGCGGATACGAAGGAAGAGGTGAGTTGCAAATTGGGCTTTGTTGCTGGCTTGTTCGATGCGGACATGGTGGATGTCGCAGTGGATGACGGGGAGGGCGCGCGGTAGGAAGGCAGAGGCAGTCATGGTGAGTGGCGCAGTTGTTGGAGAGCGGAAACGGCGTAGGGATGGCGACGACGAGCTTTGGTGGGCGTCTGGGCCAGGAAGAAGGGGAGTAAGAAGTCAAAAATTTAGTGAGTGGCTACACGTTGACGAGTTCGTTCTCTATGATGTCGCCGTTCGGAAGTTGCACCTGGTACGCGAGTTTGTACGGTCTGGTGACGACGTCATCGCGAAAGATAAACTTGACAGTGACGACGGCCTCGGCTTGATCATCGGCGTCTTTGAGGGCATAGTACACGGTACTCTCGACCTCGTTGTCGTAGGTCTCGCGATCGAATGAGCGGCCCTCGAGAAAGGCGTTGTAGACCTCGTCGCCGACGCCGCCAATGGACTGGTGCACGATGAGAGCGGGCTTGTCGAAGGGGTTCTTGTCGCCGGCGAGAAGAAAGTCAGCGATGGACGCGGCGAGAGTGGAGCCGTTGTTGAGGTGGTGGCGGCGGATCCTGGCCTGGATCCATTCGAGCCGGCCGTTGGTGGGAGACACGCAGTAGGAGCGCAGCGAGCCGGACTTAGAGGGGGGGATGCTCTCGGGCTCGAACGGCGACGCGTACTCCTCTTCGTCGGCCATGGCGGCGCGCGGGCAGCGACGGGCTAGCGCCCGCGAGCGCCCGCTGCTCGCACGCACCGCGCGGTGCAGCTTTGTGTGCGCTGGCCGCGGCTGACTGCGCGCCGCACGTGTCCACGCGTCGCTCGCAGCGCGCCGTGGCTCTGCCGCACGGGCTTCGTGCCGCTCTTGCAGCGCAATCTCCGTGTGCGCGCTTTCATCGCCAGTGCCCGTCGCGCCCGCCGCGCTCGCCGCGCCGCGCTGCGCCCCGCCATGTTTGCGCCCGGCCGCGCCGCCTTCGCGCCCCCGCTGCCGCGTCGCGCGTGCGCCCGCGCGTGCGCCCGCGCGTGCGCCGCCGCCGCGCACCCCGCCGCGTGCCGGAAGCGCCCTCGTCCCGCCGCCGCTGCTCGCGGGCTACTAGTCGCCGCCGTGGGTGCCGCCGCCGCCGCCGTCACCGCCGCCGCCGCCGCGCGCGCCGAGCCCATGCTGGACACCGAGCTCGCGCCGGGTGCCACCCACCGCGATTCTGAGGCCATTCTGGACTGGATGCGCCCGCCGGACGAGCGCTTCGGCTTTGAGGAAGATGGCTCCGAACTAACACCCGTCGAGGATTTGCAGGCGGAGGCCGCCCGTTTCACCACGGCCACTCCGGATGACTACGCCCGTGTCACCATGGTGGGTCGCCCCAACGACGTCGAGCGAATGGCCAAAGTGTATCTGGCGCGCGCGGGCGTCACTGGCTTTGTGGCCGGTTACTGTGCCATTGCCATGGCCATCTCAGAACGCGAGAGTTTGCGCACCAAGCTCCCCATTGTGTACGACCCCAAGGTGCTCAACCTGTACTTTAGCATCCGCCCAGACAAGGTTCTCCGCCGCATGATTCTGTTTTTCCGAGAGATCGGTTGGCTGTCCTTCGAACTGGCACGCGACCGCGCTCTGCACGTGCTCGATAAGCGCCGCGTGCGTCTCGGCACTCTCTCGGAGAAGCAGCAGAATGAGCGCCACCAAGTGCGCGAAAAGCAGTGGGCCATGCACTTGAGGGAGGCCATGACCCGCTTGGGGCCAGCCGTCATCAAGTTTGGCCAGGCCGCTGCCACCAGACAGGATTTGTTCACCACCCAGGTTATCAAAGAGTTGCAAAAGTTGCAAGACGATGTTATGCCATTTTTCCCCATCGTACGCGCTTATCAACTCATTGAGGAGGAATTGGGAGCCACTCCCGATCATATTTTTGATGACATTTCTCTCAATCCCGTGGCGGGCGCTAGTCTCGGCATGGTTTTCAAGGCGAAGGTGGAGGGAGTCGATGTCGCGGTAAAGGTCCAGAGACCGGAAGTGGCTGAGCAAATTGCCATGGACTGTTACATTGTGAGGTATTTCGCCTCTGTGGCCAACTTCTTGCTGAGAAGCCGAACCGATTTCACTGCTGCTGTCGATGAGTATGCCAGTCGTTTATTTGAGGAACTTGACTATACAAACGAGTTGAGAAACATGACAAATTTTAGAAAGGTATACGGTGATGTCGAAGGCATTTATCTACCAAGGGTGTTCCAGCAGTACTCTTCACGTCGCGTGCTTGTTACAGAATGGGTCGAGGGAGTCAAGTTGATAGATGACGAAGCAAAGGTCAAGCCTGAAGACATAGCATTGGTGGAGAACGGCATTCGATTTGCGCTGATGCAGCTCTTGGACAAGGGCTACATGCATGCTGGTACGTCCACCATAGAGAAACCCCTAGCAACTTCAACGTGAACTATGCCGTTTGAAGCGTCAACTAACAGCTCAAGGTGTTGTCTCGCTTATCTATTGTCTCCTCTCTCCTGCTACTTTTTACAGACATGCACAATGGCAACAGTAAGTCAAGAAGCTCCACTGCCTTTTGAGCACCGTCAACGCGTCTAACGCCCTTTTCTTTTCCTTATATTTTTCTTCGCTTAGTGTTAAAGACCAAATCGGGCTATCTCGCTTACATAGACTTTGGTTTAATCTCTGAAATTCCAGTTTCAGTTCGGGAGTCCTTGGTGTGTGCCCTGATGCATCTGATTCACGGTGAATACACTTATCTGGCTGAAACGTTTGTTGGACTAGCCGTCATGCGCTCCGATGATGTTGAGATTGAGCTTCCGCTGCTTTCCGAAGCTCTACGTGATGCCTTGGAACCACCAAACACCGATTTCACAGACGATGAAGCTGGTGAACTTGAACGACTGCGACGATTTACTCTGGTTGGCATTGTTGGAAAGCTGCTCACCCTTGGAAACCGATTCCCGTTCGTCTTCAGTGATTACTTTTTGGCGAATCTGCGGTGTCTTGGGATGTTGGAGGGACTAGCCTTGAATGCAGATCCCAGATTTAGTATACTTGGAGTGGTTTACCCGTATGTTGTTCGCAAAATTCTCACCGATCCATCCCCTCGCTTCCGTCGTGCGCTGGAGTCGCTCGTAATTGACTCGTACGGAAGAGTGAGATGGACAAGGATGGGTCAACTTCTGCACGACGTTGAAGCCACAGCTGCTTCGACGAGGTTAAATTTCGACAAATCTTCTTCCATGGGGCTTGGAATTCGTACGAAGGATGATGAGCCTCGCCCCTTGCCATTAAGCGCAAGGCAGACCCAGAGAATAACGCGTGTCCAGGCCGATGAGAAGGGAGCATTCACCGAGTCCAAAATAGCAAAGACATCAACACCCTCTCCAGATCTTATTTTGCAGTTCATCACTTCCAAGTCGGGAAAATTCCTGCGCGAGTACATCATCAACAAAACAACGAAGAGCATAGAGTTAGAGTGGACCACTAAGATAGATAAGCTTTTCGGAACGGGCGACCTAGCGTTTTCTCAAAGTGCTGCCAATGGCACTCTCTCCGACTCATTCATGGACTTGAACCGCCGTATTGCGTTGCAGACAACGGATCGTGAACTTTCAGATGTAGCCACACGGAAGAGAACCAGACTGTTTTTCAGGAGGTCACCTTTTTGGAAAAGATGTCGCGTTCTTCTCAGGCTTGCACCGGGCTTCTTGATTCCACTAGTGAAAACTCTTCTTCAAATAGCGCTCTACTTCTTATCGAGGTCTTCCTATGCAGTACGCGGAAAGGGCAAGGGCAATCCCGTGCGTGCGGGGAGCACTGTGGAGTTTGATGCCGTGGAAGAATCAGAATCGTCAGCAACACCAGATACAGAAAGTGAAGGCTGGTCTGACAATCAAGCAGCAGCGACGGAATGGAGACCTTTCGATTCCGGGTTCCTCCGACGCTCACAGGCGAAGAAGATCTCGCAGACCACTCGATCTACTGAGTCTACGCGAGTCAAGGTGCCTTAGGTCCTTTGTTTAGTTACATCCAACGTGGGTTACTTGCTGTTTCTGTAGTGCCGAATCCATCGTGCACGGGTTCTGGCACTGTGAGTTGAACTACCCTGTCACGAACGGAAGGTTTGTTATGTGTAGAACAGCAATCCTTTTCGAGTGGGGCGTTGCGAAAGGGGTCATCTGGCGAGTACACGATCCGGCGCTTCGCATGCCTTGCGAGCGCCACGCTCAGCACGAACTTGTTCTTGAGTTGTTTTATTTAGAACCAGATGCAGTATCCAAGGCATGCAAAACGTTTCATGTGCCTTCTGCGATGCAAGGAAATGTTTTTACACATTTCTCTGTCTCAATCAAGAGCATTATGTGTGCCCAGTGGGTTCTATTGTAAGAATCTTGATGGCTTCCTCATCACTGCTAAAGAGTTTTTCATTTCACACCCTATGCATTCACACATCCTTCAAGTCATATCTGATATGACATTGGCCATTGTCTGATTCGTAAACATATATGATTTCGTTGAGTAATTGACGGCATGCCGCAACACCGTGACTTTACCATTTAAGAGTAATTGTATTCGAGAAATGCCTTATAAAGGGGCCCTAGAATTGCTTCCGAAACATGGATTGATGCCTTGAGCCAAAGGTACTTTTTGCTCGTCCATGTATTAATCGGTATCCAATCCATTATCCGAGACGCGAAGAAGTGTCTCCTTTGACAAATCATAAAATTTTGGGGAGTTGGCCGCTTGCGGCGGTGTGAACAGTAGTACACAAATTAGGTCGGTTCTGTGGGATTTTGAGATCCAGGAGAGATCGGTGCTGTTGGGTTCTTCAACACAATGGTCTCACGGTCGTCTTCGACAATACTGTCTTTCTTTTCGGCTGCACCTCTTCGCTTCATGTAATCTGGAGGAACAGGATGGTCCGTGGGCATGACGAAAAGCTGCTGAGGAATAGAAGAGACTACTTCATACAAGGATGGAAGGGAGCGCAATACCAATGATGCTCCGTTGGCGACTCGTGCTGCTTCAACAAAGATGGGACGCAGCATTTTCACTTCCTCTTGACCAGAAGCAATTTGAGGCAGTCTCGACGAAGAGTACCAAGTTCACGAGCAGTTGCGAGTATTGATCTACCTTTTTCCACGAAAGCAGAAAAAGAGCTGCACCGAAGGTTGGCCCAAATCCTGTTGGCTTTAACTTGACATGGGCGGGGACAAGTGGCACGGAATCGTACTCAAGCGGCCAGGAATCCGAATGGGCGCCACCTTTTGATATTGAGCCATGTACACAAGTCGTGCCGTAAGGCTGGCATTTCATCAAAAGTCAATTTTTTTGCGAGGCATGCTAAAGTCTGTTTCAAAAGTATAGGACACCTGGCATTTTGATGCAAATCATCGTTTTTAGTGCTGTAGTGCTACCAAAATTGGTTTTCAAAAAACTTCAAGATAGAAAACCGTTTCAAAATCATAGGACATTTCCCTTTCAACCTTCATTTTGCCTTCTTCAATAGATGATTTTCGCTTTTGTGTACCAAATAATACTAATTCAACGCTTTTGCATCGCGTTTTTCTAATTTACCATAATTAAAATATTCATAGTTTTCGCGCTATTTCCAATACTTTTCTTTTAATCAAAACCTGTTCGAAATGGCCTGTAATGGCCATAAATCATTCTAACGAGTACAGATTATTCGTTTTCAAGAGGTTGAAGTAAATCTAACGCGTGAGTATCTGCGTGACATTAGTCTATAGCAAGCGATGAACGTTTTTCATTGCTATAGACTACTAAACGGCGGCGCTATCTTGGTGAAAAACCAGTTTACATTTCGGATAAGATATGTAAAAGTTTATAAAACGTTATGGTTAACCATTTGAAAGCCTTCTTAAATCTGTAATGCTTACTAAAAAGGCTTTATATATATTTGTTTTCATCTAGAATCCAGTATATAGCATTATATGAGCTCTAGTAAAACTTATCTATGTTCAAATTTTATTTGATGTTTGCTGCTTATGATAACAATATGTAAAACACTGTTGTTCATCCTAATCAAAGTTTTACTCATTTTCAAATGTATTCTTTTTGCAGCTGACTTTTTTTTCAGTGCTCATTGCATACTATGGCACCATTATTTGTTTATTTGCAGTTTTCAAAAGAAAACGTTGTTCAGTTTTATAAACCGAAAAAACTTTGAAGCGTTTCTCATTACCATTTTATTCATTTTTTGTAAACAATTCGTTCTTTTGATGGGTTTTTGAGTGCAAAACACATTTTCAAGACATTATTCTTGCAAAACGTTATACTGATTGTTTTAGTTGAGCATTATTAAGCTATCAATAAAACTTTATGTTTATATTACAGTAAATATTGAATAAACTGGTATAAAAATGAAAAAAATGGCCTAAATCTAAGGTACTATTTGAAATATTGTGTTATTAGCTTTTACTTTAAGATCTTATGCCTTTTTGAGGAAAGAAAGCAACTTGATGTGGAAAGAATCACGGGCGAGTTGGAAATGTCCTATACTTTTGAAACGCGTTTTTGAGGGTTTTAACGAAGGGGGGGTGGCTACAGTAGGCAAAACTCCATATTTTGGCGCGTTTTTGCACTGGCCTATACTTTTGAAACGCACTGTACATTTCCCAGCCCAAGTATAGTCTGTTTCAAAAGTATACTTCCGGACACCTGGCATTTTGATGCAAATCATTGCTTTTAGTACTGTAGTGCTACCAATACCAGTTTTCAAAAACAAGTTAAAAAACCGTTTTATAATCATAGAAAATTTCACTTTCAAATTTCATTTTGCCTTCTTCAGTAGTTTATTTTCGCTTTTGTGTACTAAATAATACTTCTTCAACGCTTTTATATCGCGTTTCTCTACCGTCCCATACTTAAAATATTCATAGTTTTCTCGCTTTTTTCAATACTTTTGTTTTATTCAAAACCTGTTCAGGATGGCCTGTAATGGCCATGAATCATTCTCACGAGTACATCTTATTCATTTGCAAAGAAGTTCAAGTGAACTTAAGGCGTAAGAAACTGCGTGGCATTAATTGATAGTTAGCAAGTAACGTTTTTCATGCTTTTAGATTACTAAACGGCGACGCTATCTTCGTTGAAAAACAGTGTACATTTTTGATACAATACCTATACGTTTATAAAACATTTTGTGAAAGTATTTATAAGCCTTTTGGAGTCCACAATTTTTCCTGAAAAGGCTTTTTACGTAATTTTTTCATCGACAGTTCAATTCATAGCAAAATATATGCTCTGTTAGAAATGTACTATGTTCAATTTTGTTTGATCGTTATTGCTTATAATAGCAATATGTAAAACTTTGTTGTTAATCTCAATCAATGATTTATTTCCAGTGCTCAATGCACACAGTGGCATCCTGCTTTGTTTATTTTGAGCTTTTTAAGGAGATGGTGTTCCTTTTGAAAACCCAAAAAGCTTTTGAAGCATTGTTTCCCATCGTGTTATTCTTTTTGGTAAACGAAACCCTCAGAAACGCGATTCAAAATGAGAGAACGTTCCGTATTCTACCGCAGTCATTGCGAAAGGATTTCTCTATCGCTTGAACAACAACACCAAAACCTAAAGTATAAAGGAAAAGGCCACAACAAGTTCAGTATTGCTAAAACACCCTTGGCGGTTCACGTCATACTAAATCTTCTTTTCGATCAAATCCCACAAATCATAGGTCTAATCGTTCCATCGGACGTCCATATTGTAGTACAGTGGCTCCTAAGGAAATATGGTGGTGTGGCTTTT
Source organism: Gracilaria vermiculophylla (assembly GCA_019155205.2). Classification (NCBI taxonomy): domain Eukaryota; phylum Rhodophyta; class Florideophyceae; order Gracilariales; family Gracilariaceae; genus Gracilaria; species Gracilaria vermiculophylla. The sequence goes on along the minus strand of JAHNZQ020000172.1, from coordinate 2,177,020 downwards.
TGGCTTGATATTCCTAAAGAGGGCTCGTGTTTTATTAACTGAGCCTCGTTGTACATAATTCTGCCCGCGTGCGCTACAGTATCCTTGAGAGACGGTATAATTATTATTTATTTTATGTAATTTATGTGGTACTGTCAGCCCTCCTGTCGAGGTAGTAAAGCACAACGTCCGTTAGGAGTTTTTGGTGACTCCAAAGGCGCGTATTCCTAAAGGTGGTCTCCGGTATCCGCTGTCGCGAGCCGGGGGAATT
>JAHNZQ020000172.1:2147576-2166040 GCA_019155205.2 Gracilaria vermiculophylla | reverse complement strand
GAATTTGAGGTTGCAATTCCTGAGATTTGTGAAGAATATTACAAAACATGTTCAATGATCGATCGCCATAACAGATGCCGACAGGATGATTTAAATCTGGAAAAGAAAATAGAAGTGAAAGAATGGTCATTTCGAGTCAATTGCTCTCTTTTAGCAATTTGCATTGTGGATGCATGGAAACTGTATAAAGCAGCAAATGGAAGCAGGAGCGTTAAAAGTCCACATCACTTTTATTGTGAGCTGGCAGATGAATTAATAGACAATACTTGGGACACAACTGGTTTAATGAAAAGAAATGAACCGGAAAATGAAAATAATATTGAACAGCCAATGTTTGCTGGCACGGGCTTGCATTTAATGCAAACCAACAGGAGAAGAAAAACAAAAAATGGAATGATTACAAAAGCCTTATATCAAGGACGATGCAATTATTGCAGAGGTAATACAAAATCGAAGTTTATATGTTCAGAGTGCTATTCAAGGAAAGAAAAAGAAGTGTTTTTATGTCACACTGGTACGAACAGAGATTGTTTTATGAAACACATTGAGGAATGTCACGGTATAGAGAGGCATAGTATCTAAAAGAAATGTCAACAACGTTGACAACATTCGTTTTTTAAAGTAAAATTCAACATTTCAATGCAATTATTGAGCAAAAGTTCTTTTACCTTAAGCCCCCTACTAATTCAATCCGCGTTGTTTAGACTTGCTAGATTATTTAAACTCTATTACGAAACTGCCCCTTTAACAGATGTCACCTTATTCTGTCTGCTGTTCAAGTGGGTGTTGAAAACGTTCTGAGAGTTTAAATATTTTTAGAATTAGTCGAGCTCCCGAAGGAGTTTTTGAGTTTTTAGAAACTCAGCGAGGTTCGAACTCAGGATTAGTTGCTCGCATGTAGGCTGATGACCACTGAGCTGCTGTGATAGCTCAGGGCGTGTTCTACAACTATTTATTGTTCACAGGCAATCCTGGATAACAGGTTTTTGAATTTAAAATTTCCAAAAAATTGGCCTACGGGTCAAATTCCAATTTTTTATTTTTAATTTTGCGTGATGGTGCGCTGACCTCATATGAGGTCAATTTGACCTCATATGAGGTCAGCGCACCGGTCGGATAGACACTAGCAACCAAGATATCATCAACAACTTTTGTTGCCGAAAAAGAGACGCGATTAATACGAACATCACTCAACTAGAACACCCGGGGTATATAAGGAAGCTGTTTGAATCCAATTTTGTAAAAGAAAGAATCACTATGGACTTGCCATTTCGCGCCGACGTTAACAAGGCCATAAGCAGCCGTGAGCAATAGCCAATAGAATGATTTCCTTCTACACTCGCGAGGAGGTACCACATATATATGGCGTTCAGCCATGCCAGTCTGGAGAAAAGCAGACTTGACATCAACTTTGGCCAGAGTCCATCTAAAAATGTTTGCAATCGACAACAGCACTCTGACACCAATGGGAGGGCACACAGCAGAATCAGTTTTAAGAGCATGCTTATCCCGATCTTTGTTTCCATGAGGAGCGATTCTTGCCTTCATCATCAGACTATTGTCATTTTTGACTTTGACCTTATAAAGAACATGGCTTATGATATTGGCATTTGGAGGGATATCCGAAACGTGAACTTCTTTGACAAGCTTCTTGAAGTTGATTTCCTCTGTGGAGTATGCATTCTGAGTTACAAACTGGGGTAGACTCTGCGCCTCGTAAAGAAGAAACTCTTTGGAAATGAACTGATCGTAATAAAACTGCAATGCTTCTTTCTCAGAACTGGAAAGCTCCACACCTGGTAGGAGTTCAACCTTGTTCATGGACAAGTGAGTTCTTTCATCTGCCGAATATTTTCAATGCTCATTGTGTAAATCTAAGGTTTCGACATCACCAACAGAATAGTCTACTCGAAATTTATCTGATACTTAGTCGTAGTTCCCGACAATACCCGAGTAAAATTGATCATCCTTTGGCCAGTACACATCGATCTTATCACCAACAGACGGCATTTCCACGTTGTTGATATCGTCAGCATCGTCATCAGAGTCATGCTTTCGGTCCAAAACATCAGGATCTTGTGACGCACGAACGACCTCAAACTCATCCAGTTCAGAATCGATGCCTAAATCTAAGATATCAATGGACTCTCATATGATGGACGCTGGGGGATTGTCGGTAATGGCTGGACGGACATCTTCAATAGCAGCGCAAAACGTTTTCCCTTTCTTTCCAGGTAAAAAGACAGACCTATTTTCGAAATCAATACTTAAAACAGGCACTGCTACTGTCCATATTCCACGTTTTTCCTTACCATGCTTGATATAAACTTCCACCATGGCACCAACTTGAACTGATTGATCTTGAACACTTTTGGAATTCAATATGAGAGTCAGTTTTCTTTCAGCTTGGAGACACTTCTGAGCTGTCAAGATATCTACGGGTACCTTTAAAGGTTTCATCGATGATTCAATGGGGAATGTATGACCTTTTGCAAGCTCATAAGCTGACAGCTTATTGTTCCCATACAGAACATTAGAAACGCGGAAAACATTTTGAACCAAAATGTGATCGTCTAAATTAGAATTAGAATTCTTCAGACGTAGATATATATCCCTAAGGACCCTGTGCATGGACTCGATGATATTCTTGTTATGTCTTCTGGGGGGTAGCATTTGAAACTCAATATCATATTGAGTAAGGTAGTTCTGAGACTCATGTAAAAATCTATAGAAGTGACAGATTGGCACGCAGAGCTTAGTATAACCTTGAGTAAACGCACAGCATGCGCTGGCCGTGCGCACTCGCCTCAGTGACATTGAAAGCTGGATCAAAAAGAACTTTGCCAGCTTTCCAAAACTGGGAAATCCAAAGTGAGTCAAACGCTTTCATGGCATGATACATCTTAGTATCAGGGACAATGCAACCTGCGGAGTAGCGTGTCACGGAATCCATAGCATGAAATACAGGAATCTCATCAAGACAGAAATGATCTACGCAGACAACATCATTAAATCTGCAAGACATAGAACTTAGTGACACCTTCCGAGCTGATTGCGGTAGACTCGTTTTTTGACAGTTTGCGCACTTCTCAATAACAGAAACTAGATATTTGTGCACATCTACGTTCCAAAAATATTATTTCTTTCGAGAAGATTTTTGATGTCTGAAAAGGAGGAATGTTCACAAATGTGTTGGTGGACCTTGTCAACGATTGACTTCCGTTTGGGCCATGAAAGATCTGATAGACTCTTACTCATCTGAGCAGTGGCACTAAAGAACAAAGAACTGGTACAGGAGTTTGGAACTGTGGACAGAACCAAGAAACGTTCGTAGGGAATAAAGCAGTGAAAGTCCTTATCACGAAGTGAAATAAGATCGTGAGTACCATTTTGAGTCCTAAATTGTAAGGCGTTACCGTTCATGTGAATAATATTACAGAAACGAGTTACATTTCTTCCAACAACCCATTGAGACGATCCCGAGATCAACAAATGTCGAATATTCACAATAACGTTATTTTCAGATAACACAGGTAATGTAATTGATCCAAGGATCTTTCTTGAAAAACTACAGTGATTTCCAGATCCATAATGCCAATTAGGACGATCTTTAATAACATCTGGAAGAGGTTCAAACGTTCCGTTCCAATCAGGTAAAATAAAAGGTTGAATTAACTTAAACTCTTCAACGCCCATCCCACTGTATGGAGCACGGTCTTCCAATAAATGACCATTGCAATTCATAAAAAATTCATCATGGCCTAAAAGCTGAGCCATATGAAAAGATACAGTCTTCTGCAGATCGGTAGCACTGTTAGTCTGATGGGATGTAGCAGAAGACTAATTCAGAGGACAATCAGGATCAGTAGCCCAATGACCTTTCTGATGACACTTATGGAACGTAGACTTCGACTTCAAGTTTGCCAGATGTTCTTTGGAGAGTGTCTTCTTCTTACCTGATTTCCGAGTATCGTGTGTCCTCACAGAACTGGCCTGAATACTGGAATATGAACTAGTATCTTACACGTCCCTCGGTTTGTCACATTGGCGTACAACTGAGGATACAGCTTCGTAAGTTAGCCACTTGAGAAAGTCAGAGGTACTGGAAGAAGGAACCAAATTTGAATCTTACGGAGTGGCGTCAGCCATGATAGAAATTCTTTGATTACCATCAACGTTGGCATTTGCCATTAACATAAATGCTACTACAGAATCCGGTAACATTAAATCCTCAGCAGCGTGACAATTAAACGTTGCAACTTGAGCTTCAAATCTCTGCTCAAAATTACGAAACGATTCGTTGGAATTTCGTCTTGTTGATAAAAGATCCAAGAAATCAGCATAAACTTCACTGATGACAGCCAAAGCATCTCGTTTTTATATAGCATCAACAATAGCCATGACGCCATTCTCGCTTTTCAAAACATCGTTTGTGATATTTTGGCACAGACTTCTAGCTTTTCCATACAACTGCGATAACAACATGATTCCACGAAGATTAACAGCAGTTTTGTTACTGTTATTTGAAGGAAGTTCGTTATGAAATGCTTCCCATATCCGAACTGAGCGAGCATACTGAATTTGATTACCTTTACCATCAGTCCAAGGAGCTTGCTTCAAATCACAGGAGAAGCGAGGACGACTAGATAATTCAGAGAAACCAGAATTCGGAGCTGGGCCCCTAACTTAAAAGTTAGAGCTAAGAGACAAAACAAAAACAATGTTTATCTGGAACAATGAGAGCTGAAACCTCTGAACATCTATCGGAGCTATGATGTTCTAAGATACATTATCGCTTAAGAGCAAGAATAGAACAAATGAACAGATACAAATACAAATTAATTGGATGCCACGAATTCAAAGATTCGTATTCAAATGAAGTCAAACGTTCATAATACCAGCCACACTTCTAGCCAAGCCCTCGAAATACGCGCTGATATTATGAAGTCTACCAGGCTCTCTCGCAGCTAGCTTGTCAAGGTCTGCAGAGGCGTTTTTTGCACTTAAGTTCTACATAGCACAAGTAGCTCTTGCTTAAAAAGAAAATCAAGTGATAAACCATGCATTGTTATTTGATAAAAACGCTCTTGCGTAGAAGGTTCCATTGTCTCAAGAGCTTCATGCTTTTTTTTACCTATTTCACCATCATCGGCAGGCTGAGCACTATACGGTTCAAAGACCGCTGCGCCATATTGGCTTCCGTATACACCGGGAGTGCCCTATACGGCAGCATACCCTGCATGAACGTTTTCAGTCGCAATCGTGACAAACAGCGTAGGGAACATGCCACCAAGTTCAACTGAACCTTAATTTATATGAGTTTGAGTTCAATTAAACTCTAGTCCAAGGCAACTAACTCAGAGTATTCGCTGTTAGGATCCGCCACCCTACCCAATGTACCAATTTCGCTACTCCGCCACTTGTCCGGGTAACTCTGGACATGTCTTGCCTTCCAGCAGCTGTATCTCGCAAATATTTGTAAACTATGGCGCCCAAGAGGCCCGCTAGATACCACTCGCTTTGTGAAAGATTGTTTGTATCCACGACGAGGTCTTCGGAACACGACTTCCGTCACAGGCAATACGGATAATTCTTCATCGCTGCTCCCTGACCTGACCTCATTTTCTTAACCTTCATTATTAACCACTTGCGCCGTTATTTTTCACGCGTCAAGCCAAAGGTAATATGAGACTGGACGAGCGAAGGCGGACGCCATTTTGAGAGACAAACGTAATAAACTTCGACGTACGCCATGAACTCGTCGATATCATCTCATATGCCGAAAAGAGAATGGAGCGAGATCTTGGCACACGGCGGAAACGTTAGACGTAAAAACATGCGACAGAGAAGAAAGACCGGAAGCAAATTCGTCGATCGCAGCACGCCGTGTATTACAAGCGAGCGCTAGAAGTTCACATCGAGGACGAAATAAAAGAAACGGAGACAAATAGTGAGACGTGTACAATTAATGGAGATTTTGAGAAACCAGTTAATGTTAAGAACGCATGGATGCTACAACAAGACTCAAAAGTGTTTCCATATGCTTTAGATCTTCCATAAAAATATTAAATATATAGTTATACAAAACGCAGTTCCGTAAGTGCCGATCAATACTTAAAAGCATAGGCATTAGCACAATGCAAATAAAAGAGTAACTATACAATTTTGATGTAAAGACTAGCGATGTACGCAATGAAGCAAATGGAGACAACACGACTTTCATCCATTTTATAATACCAAAATTTCTGTTTCAAGGTCATACAGCTTACTGTTTTCGCAGAAATATTTCTTTCTTCTGCAATACTTACTCCACAACAAGAAGGATTGTAGAAAAAGTACATCTGTTGCACAACGACAGTACTGATAATTTTGAAAGCCCAACTTTTGTTTTCAACCTTTTTTAAAATTCCATGATTCATCATTACTATCCACAAATTAGTTGCGTTGTTTAGACGCTACAAAAGATACAAAGTTTATTATTAATCTTTAAAAGCGTGCTCCTTTGACTTTGAACATTTTGATCTCAAAACTCTCGAGTACCACCATATTTAACTATTGTGAACGTCATAAAAAAACCTTTTTCCGTATAAGTACATCTTCTTCTTCTTCCAGAGTTTAAAGTTTTAAATACAATTGAATGTGTTTTTCTCCATATAATACCTAATTCTTTTGATTAAAACTTTATCATAGACTTAACTATCTCGAAACCGTTCTGAAAATAAAATGCATCATATATCGGGCTTTTTGAGCTACCATGATTGTCGGAGTCTTCAAATTTTGTTTTGTAGAATATTGCTGCATTTTACTTTTTTTTAAACAATTTTTGTCTTCCAAAATGCCGAAAACTTTTTGTGGCGTGTTCTTTGGAAGTAGAGCCCATATTGTAGAAGCTCGAAATTTTTCGATCTGGGAACGAAAAGGAAGGAGAACAAGTCTTTGCAGATCTATTAAATATTTGCGTAATCACCCGTTGTTCTAAAACTATGCTATGCTTTTGTGTATCGACATTGTTATTTGATTGATGTGTAGTGTTTTGTTAATATTTAGATCTATTCACGAAATTCAACGGCACAGAGTATCCTGCGATGCGTGTGGCCGCGCGAGGCGATCGCCCGAGGCACACGAAAGAGGACAGGTGAAGACCAGACTCTCGTGTCCGTTTTCTTCCCCGGACCACGCCGTGAGGCCGTAGGTGTTGTCGAACTTTATTTGGGGACTGAGGGGTTCGCGCACCAGGTGAAAGGCGCCAGCGAGGCGCGAGGTGCACCGTAGAGTGAGTGCGCAGAATAAAGGAGTGCAGCAGCCTGTGTCTGCCACACGCGCAGCGCAATGCGTTTTCGATACTGTGCATATCGGACGCAATGCATTGTCGATACTGTGCGTATCGACCAATAAAATACCGGCAATGTTGACGCTTATTCACGTCTCATGCCGCGCCTTCAGTGAGGCACATCCTTTCACTTGTCCAAGTGAAAGACTCACAACATCCACAAGTCGCATGTTATTCACTACGGTACCACTGCTTTGCGCTGTCAGTCCAAAATGTTCACACTTGCTTCCACCCAACATCACAGTTTGTACTCAGGTTAGGCGGTTTTTGAACTTGCGAACCTCTAAAATATGAAGTTTGTGGACCTTAGTTTGAAGGTCATGTCAAGGACATGTACTTTTCGACGGCCCAGCAACATGCCACCCACTACTGGTCTTGGGGCTCACATCTACTTTGGCGTATGATGTGTTGGTCTCATAGAGTGTCGTGCTTTTACATGAAACGCAATTGAAGGTGGTCATGATTGGAAGTACTTAGAGAAAACATTGCTCCAGCACCCAAGCATCAGCATCGCGCTCCATCACATTGAAGTCATCAATATGGCTTGTTACGTGCCATCACGATTCGTAGTAATTCTGATTTTGCCATTTTTACATGCCGTTGTCACCGCGCGAAACACTTTGGAACTCAGTCGCAGGGTTGGAATTGGATCACGCAACTTATACGCGCTCGTGTGCAAAACAAAACCCAACACAGCGATCATGATAGTTTCCACGGCAGCTGCACCACCAGAGCTTGACACTGTTGGTCGAAACAACGCTACTTTGAACTGTGTTTCGCGTGATTACCATCGTTTATTACAAATTTGCAACGAGCGAACTCCCGCCCGGTTCGAACGACACGCTCAAATCGCGTTGGACAAATGTGTCTTACGTCCTTCACTATCAACCAAAGAAGCTTCGGATACCACGCCCTTCCAATTCAGCCGTGCAAACTGCTCAGCAAAAGTCGCGGTGGAACAAAGTGTGCTCCGATCACGTGTGGCGTATGTATGTGAGTGCTCTCAGTCTTCGTTTTATGAGGTTACACCTGGATGGTCGATTCTCAGGATCAATGGTACACTTGAGAAAAGACAGCAAGAACTAGCATCGATCTCTGAATGTGCTGAGAAGAATATTGAGCAAATGAGGGAAGTTTGTTTACGTTCTCCAGGTAATTTCGATATTTTAGCTTTGCAGAACTTGCAGACGTGCTGCAAGCGCGTTCGCGTTGGATCGGACGATAAGTTTCATTGTGAAGCTGCTATTCCTAGTGACCTTCGCGACCTTAAATACGAAGTATGAATATGTGAGCTCTTTTGTCTGCGAGCAACGAATTGATGAGGCGAACAATACTTGATGCAATTCTGCCTTCCCCTCCATAAATCACACAACGTGACAGTTTTTTAAAGCCAAGGGCTTTCTTTTTGTCTCACGCCGTACGATATATGTATGCTTCCATAGCGCTATGCATTGCTTAATAAGCTCATGCTGCCAATAAATCGTACCACACACGCGAAGGGCGAACCCATGGCGCGCATTAGAGGTACTTAACGTCAAAAGGCAGTGTGATTCAGACTGAAAAGATTGAGTACTCTGTTTGAAAAGCTATATCCTGCCTAAATTCCATGACATGATAAAGAGAACCAAATGAGTTCCACAGATAGAAATATGAAAACGGTAACTTCATTCAGCATCTCGAAATTTCAAGAAGCACCAAAGAAGGAGTAGGTAAGGTTTTTTATTTCATAAAACAAAAGACTTCTAAAAAAATTTAAAAAACTTTTTGATGTCGTATTTCTTTGAAGCAAGAACTATTGTTTAATCAAAGAAAAGAGGCTGGTTTTCAAGGACATCTTGAATGACGTTTCCAACCGCATAATCAAAAGCTCTACCATGAGAAACACAGAGGTATTGGGACACACAGGACCACAAAGACAGGCTACAAGCCACACTGTCGTCAAATACTGCCTCGAAAACAGTCTTCAAGCAACACTGTCTTCGAGTATTGAATCGAAAACTGTATTGTCAGTTTATGCTAGATTAGAAATTGCAGCACATTATCTACTATTAAGGACATACTTTAGAGTCTGCTGTTCTCTTACGAGAATCAGCCAGACTCCTCTTCGTACCATGTCTTCTACTCCGCAATGTAAAATCATAGCTTAACAGGCTGGTTTTCAAGGGCATTAGAGGGACGTTGCCAACCGCATAATTAAAAGCTCTACCAAGAGTATATTCAGTGATTCTAGGATTGCAAGTCTGTTTGAATACCTTAATATGCTTCTTTCTTTTTACTCTCACCTACACGCTGCCCGCACCAATGCATTATGCGAGAATTATACTATTGATGAAAAATTAATTAATCAATCTTTTCTATTCAAGTTCGGCCGCAGTATACGAGTTTTTTAAAAAATGTTTGTTTGGTTTTGGAAATAAAAATGTGGATCTGTATATTAAGTAAACCCTCTACGAAGTTCCGTGAACATCAACTAACATTAATATACGAAATGAATTTTATATAGGCTAATTACTAGCAATGTTTATATATGACTTGTTAAGCATTAATGCTCTTGATCACATTGAATCTTGACTGATATGATTGTGTTTTACTTGAGGGCTTTCTCAAGTGGGACACTATTCGCAATTTGTTCTTGATAAAGGATTTAACTTGAAAAGCTTATTGACAATATCTCGGTTAAGGCCAAATTCCGATGCCTGTTGATCTATTCGGTACGAAAATGATGGACATGGAGTGTTTTTTGGTATATTCTCTGTATATGTCATGCAATGGTCATGAAATGAACATTTAGGATGAGATACTTTGAATTTTGAAATCTATCTTTTTGTGGGAGAAACAGCTGTCTGAATGACTAAACTCATCTTTGATTTGTTAAGTGGGTCTCTCTTTGGACCTCTTTTGGGCGACTTCCTTAATAAAAATGGACCCAGAAAAGCGATATGTACAGCGGGGTCATCTGGTTTACAAACTGGAAAGTAAAGGCCAATAGGGACATCGTTTTTATCACCGTTTGGGTTTGACAGTAGATGACACTAACTCTAATTGGGAAAGCGAACGGGACGGAGGTCGATCGCTTTCAGTCTCTCATGTTTCCCAACTGTATTAAGGCCCGACATATCATTTTGATTGTTTGAAAAACTCAATGGAAAGGGTCGGATTCTAAAACTATTACTTCCACTTGCCACTAATAGTGTTGCCTTCAAGCACCGCCACTCTCCAAAAAGTTGCGGCCGTCTCATAATTCTTTTGAGCAACTGTACATATGTTTTAGACCGTATTCCCGCGGCTACATCGGAGGAGTTGCGGCGACTGGTTCCAACACCAACGCTCATTTTTCACTGCATTCCATTAACTTCAGCCAATCCCATGTCATGCAAAGGATTGGTTTTCGCCAAGCAATATTGTCAGTAACATTGTCTTCTGTATGGGTCAGGAGTCATCACAAGATAAGACCGCATCGGAGACTGAGGTGGGCAAACGTCTGTCAGAAGAATCTTCCAATGATTCCTATGCCACGAGACTCGCAGAGAGTTTTTATGACGGGGACTCCGATTCGCAAGGACAACAATTCAACTCGCCTGTTTTAAGCACTATTGGTGGTCTTGATACGCCCACAGAACCCATAAGCGGAGTTTCAAGACATCAAGAAAGTAGGGTTTCCTCTCTTTCCGTTGGGGATTCTGCAACGGCAGTGCTTCAGCATGGAAGCGCTGTTAAAGAAAACTATGACGGCCTAAAAGAAGGGGTTCCAGTAAAACCCTCGAGAGGAAGACGGTCTAGTTTGCCGAGAAAAGGGGTTCAGCCTACAAAGAAACCATACAATCCAGCATACCAGAGCCATGAAGAGCCCAAACTAAAAGATCCTAGACATCATGAATTTAGGATTCCTCCTTCTGGGCTTAAGCCCCCCAGGCCTCAGCCAAGCATTGCACCACTACCACCTCTTGAAAGCAATTCTATTGCCTCTACACCTCCAAGTACTCCTCGTCGAAGTTCAGATGATTCTTTTGCAACACCAAAGCAATCAGAATGTTCAATATGTGAGAAGACACCACCAGCACCAACTCCGCCTCACACGCCAGATCGCCACGATGACGAGGAAGCACCTGCACAGGCCATCATGGTGTCAGAAAAGCAACAGTATAAAAAGCCCCTGACATATCGGGAGACAATGCTTCTCGGTTTCGGACTCACTGCACTCTTCGGTCCTTTTTCTATGCTAGTACCACTGATGTGGCCCAAGTATCGGCAACGAAGCTTGTTCGCCTCGTATTCCGTGGGAGTTTTGTCAGCATTATTTGCATGGCTGGCTTTTGCCATTCTTCTTGCCCTTGTATTGGTGAAACAATAAAACCAAATTTCTTTATGATGTTCACTCAGGAGTGCTTGAAATCACTGAAAACGTTTTCAGAATATTGGAAAATGCTTTCCAATAAAGTAAATTTTTTGCATTTACTAGCCGACGAGGAAATGTCTGATAGTGATCCGAGTGGGGCGCGTTTGACGTGTTTGATGGGCTTCTGCTGGGAGATGCCACAAGTCCAAAAAACCATGTTCATTTCATCGACCACGTTCATCGTTTCGAATACCTCTCTTTTCTGTTCTTCTGCAATAGTTTCATATATTTTTATAATTCTGGTGATATTGATTCTTTTTTTGAAAAATTTTAGGCGCTGTCTTCTTTTCAACTCAATAGATTCTTGTCTCATTTTTTTACTTTGGTAGCAGAAATAAAAATGATTGGCATAATGATGAGGCAAGTGTAAACTGTGCCTTTAATAGTGCTGATAAAACTTGTAGAGCAAAATCATCAAATATCAAAATACAGATGCTGGCCCGTGAAATTGCCATTAATTCCTCAAAAATTGAAAACAATGGTTTCTTTAAGATCAATCTTTTTAGAGGTTTGCGGTTCTTTGTATGCTTAATGCGATCGTTAAAAATAAATGGGTTTAAAACGAAGGCGAACAGTTTTTTATACTTTAGAAATGTAAAATTGTACGAGTTAATAAACTTGAAACAAATATAAAGGTATGACAAATAAAATGCTTTAAAGCAGGTTGTATCTTTATAATTACTTCCATAAAAGATTTGGCTGATTTTTAAAAATATAGCAGCCAGTACTTTACGGCTTCGTTACAGGAAAGGACTCTTGCTTCAAATAGTAGCACAGTAACTTTTTCATAGACTGTTCCTTATTAATTATTTTATTGAAATGTTTCACAGGATAAACTTAAATTTCAGCCTAATAGCATATTATGAATCTTCTGCTCTGTTAAGAATAGAAATATGTTTGAAGCTAGATTTAACTCTGTATTTTTAATGTGCTTCGTTTCAGCAACAGTTTTATTTTTGTAAAAAGAAACCAATGTATTAAAAAGAAGATATCTCCTTCAACTTTATTTGCAGTAAACTAATCTCTCGATCATTTCATGTGTATTTCTCAAAACAAAGTAAATAATGGCAAACCTTTTCTGACTCTACAATGACAAAAGCACAGTAAGCCATCATTCTAAAACTTTTCATGTCATTTTCTCAAAGGTTTAGCTTAAAAGCCCAATAGTGGCCCGGGTTTGTCGGTTTATATTCTATGATTCAAAAAAAATCGCAAATTGCAATTCCGGATTGTATTTTTTTTATTTTTTATGGAATGCAATTGGCTTCAGAGTACGCACGCAGGCTGATAATGTGCATGCTCACTCACGAACAAACGCACTTGAAGTGCGTTGCAATGGTAATTAGACTGACAACAACCCATTTGCATTACGTTAGTACCTGGCGAGAGGCGCAAGCGTGCAACGTAATACGCAACAGACGTACTTAAGCCCCGAGCTCGCGGACTACCGTAATCAGAACCTGATGCAAGCACCGCCCAACTTGTCCGATCAAAAAACAAGTACAGCTAGCCGAACTTGGGTGCTTCACTGAACGAAAGTACAACCCCACTTTACTCAGCTATGGGCCCAGAAAGCTCTATCAACTTGCCGTCAAGGCCGCGCTTTTCGTGGGACATCCGAACGGTTCCGTAGACAGATGGACGCGACAATCGGGAGCAGTATGCAGAAGCCGTTTCCCTTCGGCAGGCATTTCAGGATACCCTGTCAGACTCCAACAGCAACAAGGTGGCAAAAGCAGCTCGTGGAATCATGCTGCAGTCTCAGCTGTACGGACGCGCTCGAGATCTATGCAAGGCTATCACGGACAGTACGATTAACTCCGACAAGGGCGCAGAAGCTATCCTTCAGGCTCCGTACAAAAGGGATCCGCACGCCGTCGTCTCAGACGTGTTACTAGGTTTTTTGACCCTGATGAACACGTCGAGGAACCACAACGAGAGCTTCAAGATTTTTAAATCGCGATTCCATGCCCAAGTACCATTGCTGAATGCGCATGGATCAGAAGCCAAATTCTCGGAATCCTTGGTCGCTTTTGCGCTACCCGCAAATGCAGATGTGGACAACAACCAGAGGGTTTCGGTTCTAGCTAACGCAGCTCCGATAGATTCCAGTCTTTCTTCAAACGCAAGCACGAATTATTATCTCAAGGCCGTCTCATACGAAGCAATTGCCTCCGAGGCAATGTAATAACGTGAAACACCGAAATGGAAATTCATCATCCCGTGCCCTGTCAAACAACTCTGCTCATCACACGTCTCATCGTAGATTCACGTCGCGAAAACCAAACTCACAGGATACTGAGTCACGAAGAACGCCGGAGCAGCTTGCCAGACTCAAGGCAAGGACCAAGTGCCACAAATGTCGCAATTGGGGACATTGGAAGAGCGACCACAAGGAAGACGGATCCTTGAAGCCCGGAGTTCAAGCCTTCCACGCCCCTCCTCAACTGTAGTACAGTGGCTCCTACGGAAATATGGTGGTTTGGCCTTAAGGCATAATATTCCTAAGGAGGGTTCGTAGTTTATTAGCTGGGCCACGTGGTGCACAATATTGCCCGCGTGCAGTACAGTATCCTTAAGGTACGGTAGAATTTATTATTTATTTTAGATATTTTATGCAGGTAATTAGCACAGTAGTGCGACCTGCCGAGGCGGGCTCCCGGCTAGATATTTAAGCTGCCGGTTGAGCTCCACCTCTGGGGAAGTAAAGACAAGCACCCTTGAGTCTTCTTCTACATTTTCCGGTTGGAGTCTCTTGTCTACTCTCTCAGGTTTCTAAGCCGCCGATCCCCAGGTCGCATCATAGCAGCGCCTGTAGGAGCATTGTCCGCCCAGTGAACCTTCCCCTCCGCTTGGTGTTTGCGGATCCCTTTCAGAATTCCCCCGGCTCGCGACAGCGGATACCGGAGACCACATTTAGGAATACGCGCCTTTGGAGTCAACAAAAACTCCTAACGGACGTTGTGCTTTACTGCCTCGACAGGAGGGCTGACAGTACCGCATCAACAAGAAAGCTCCACGGAGAACGTGCAAACGTTCGACATGGTCACACTTGCCTCTAAAAACACAGATACCATCTCAATAAGGAATCGTACTGGACCGCTTCTGGTCGACGGAGCACCATACAGTGGAATTGGATCCCAGGAATTGAAGCTGATTGCCAAACTTGTGTGTCCTGAATGAAATGGAGACCTTGATACAGTCCCAAATTATGATACAGACAGCCGGTACTGGCAATACGGCAGCGGAGAACATGGAAGTGCGGCAAAGAAGATACTTGGTTCTGTATTAATGGGAGCCAGAACGGATGGAGGCACGACCGTGCAGACCAGACACCTGGTCATTCATAATTCGTCTCATTGTGTAGTCGGCGCCAACGTAACCAGCAATTGTGACATACGACACGGTAACCAAAACAAGTTAATTCTTCCACCGGATGCTAACGGGAAAACCCAAGGCAGTATCACGCTTGTTGACCGGGGTATGCACACATACATACCCCACCAGGTGTTCACGTTTCGTACCAGTGATATAACGGGGTATAACGTGATATCCATGTTCTGTGCCTCTGCATATATTGAAGGCAATGTCGTGAACAATCCCTGGAAAGATATTAAGAAGATTGTGCACAAAGTTCACAAGCACGTCTGCGGACACTCTACATATTCATGCATCAGGATGTTCTTAGAAAGAAGCATTCTGTGGAATGAGCAAGTCGAAAACTACTTGCAATCCGTCCTCAAGAGATGAACAGCGTGTCTAACTGGCGCCAAGCCGGGGTCAAGCCGAAAGGTGTCCCTCAGCGAAATGACTAGATCCTTCAATGATCTAGTGTGCGTGGACCACATGTCTTTATCAGTACAGCGTTATGCATGCTATAGACGCTGCACCTCGTTACTCAGTGGGTGCTGTCGTCGAAGATACGTCGATGTGGCGCGCGATCCTGCTTTTCGACGCGCACTGTGTAACTGTTAGAAAACTGGGTCAATGTTTGAGAACGTGAACGATGGTAACCAGCCGAGGAGAATTCGGCGGGTCGACCAGGGTTTATATAGAGAATCAGACCTTCGAAAATGAGGCCACAATAAATGATTTCTACGGTACCTCTCTAGATGCGCCAGCTGTGAAACATCTTATTGCCAGCTATGCAAAGCCAAAGCAGATGTCCTTCAGGGGATGGTTGTCGTTCGCAAGATGCTTCTAGAACATTCTGTAATGGATACGATTCGGATGCTTACATTGACGACAAGAGTGACAATAGGTTCCTGTATTGCCTATGACTTCAAACATAGCATTATGACATGGATTGTCAAACGTGGTTGCAAAGCATGTTTAGGGCAAAAACCACATCGAATGAAAATGCAATTTCACAAGGAATGCATCTAAGTTACGTAAACCATAAAATATCAAGTCTATAACTCATGGTTATTATAATAAAAGCATAAAACAATGTAAATTCTAACAGTAACTCCGTTTTGGACGCCGCAAACGGTTGCCTAGGACAGAGCATTCAATAACAGCGTCTTCATGGGGCACGTGCAAACTCAATACATTGGTACTAGACCGCTCCCCCAGCGCCGACACAGCAGGAATGTGCTGAAGTCTTAACACAGGATCATCCGAGACGGTTTCTTGGGACGGCAGGAAGCCTGAAATAACAACAAGCATGAACGGACATACAAGCTGCTCGTTCAACAAGGCATCAGGACATCTAACGATCTGTACCGCAGCGAGATACTTTCTGCCCAAGAGCTGGCAAGGGCTACGCAAGGCCTTTTAAAACTGGGTCTCTGCCCAAACTGCTGTCGCAGGATCTCATCGATGCGTACCAAAAGTTGCTGGACAAGCGCAAGCTGACACTAATTCTCCGATCAAAGACATTTGAAGAAGCCCCGATAGCCTTTGACGATATGGTCCAAGTGTTTATGAAGAATCACCACGACAAACGTGGCAAATTGTCCGAAAACAGGCCAGTCCTAGCATACGATGTACCCAACGGTACCTTTACCGTGCCTGGATCGAAGGGAAGGCAAGTCAACACAGACATCGAAGATGTTAGGCTCGCAATATGCGACGACGAGCTAGCACCCGCTGTACAATATGCTATTGAAGAGTTGGACAGAAACCTAGAACAGGTAGTAAAGGACATGGATAATGACACATAGTCCGAAGAAGACAACTCAGCCGCAGCTCAAAACCAAGCTACGTATGAGAGTGACGAAGAACTAGATTATATTGAAACCCGATTGCCGAAGGCCGGGGAGACAACCCAAGTCTACTGACCAATCGACAAGAGGTTCTACGAAGGAACTGTGCATCAGTACGACGAGAAGTCAGGTAAGTTCACCGTTCACTACGACGACGGCGACAAGGAGAAGTTGACTCTGGACACCGAAGTCCGGAGTTATTTGAAGGAAGCGCCCACCGAAGCACAGTCTGAACCATGCACGCAGAACGCGGATCGTATGCAAACCGGATAATAGCAGTTGTCACCGGGACAGGAGCTGGAAAGTTCAAAAAAAAAATCTCATCGAGACCTATTACAAAGCGTTTGGCCATGGGGAATTCATGCTTCATGAGGCCCAATGACTTCCGCCCTACGCCAATCAAAACGCCTACGACAAGGAGGAGCGGTTGTTCAAGAAAATCGTTTGCGATGTAGCAGTTTCCCAGGTGCCCAAAACCGCAAACATTGTACAAGTCATTTGTTCTCCAATGTCAAACGGTGCGATGATAACTCCCTCACGCTCAAGGCACAAATTGCTGTCCACGGCAACAAGGACCGTGACAAGGACATTCTGAAGACAGACTAGGCGACTTGCCCACCAGTCTGCATACGAATATTTCTATCATTGGCCACTATCTTCAGTTGGACGCTGCCAAACATCGACTTCAAGAGCGCGTTTTTGCAGACTGAAGCCCAGAGAGTTGTATAGTTGGTTCCGCCGCGCGAATGCAAGAACCGTCATCAACACTACTGGCTTCTTTTTTCTGCAGCCCATGGGATAGCTAACGCCGAAGCTAAATGGCAGCAGTTTAGTGACGACGTTCTTCGCAGTTTTGGTTTCCACCAGCTTGTCTACGTACCGCAACTGTTTTTGAAGACGTCTACAGGAAAGATCATCGTCCCTATTGTGAAAGTGGTGGACGATATCCTTTTTGAAGGAGAAAGATCTAACCTGGCTGCAATTATTGAACAGATCGGAAAATGTAATAAGTTTGGGACGGTTGTGTATGGTCCCAGCAAGATTCATTTCTACGGTCTGGTATTGACCCAGTTTGATGAAATGACCACTGCGATTGACGGCGAAGATAAGATGCAAGGATACAAAGCGTCGCAGATTAGTCGTATGAGAAGAAGAGAACAAGAAAATCCCCTAAACAGTATCGAACTCGCAGCCTTTAGGTCTCTCAACAGCTGTATAGGGTGGCTAGGCATCGCTGCTTCTTCGTTTTTTGCACATGCCGCAAGTTACTCCCAGAAGAAGGGTACAAAAACTGTTGGAAAACAGATGAGCTATTTGCGCTATACTCTCTTGTGACACAGGGCGTACAGTTCACCATTTGAACTATCAACACGCCCCCTCGCCCTGTACTTCCTTACAGAACGGGACCTCAAGCTTACAGTAGCCAATCTTCACTACTGCTGTACACTTGTACAATTTCTCAGGCTCACGTCACTTCTGGGAGTCGAACCCAGGGTCCTAGCGATTAGCTGGGCCCATAACCTGTTGGAAA
>JAHNZQ020000172.1:2110768-2147476 GCA_019155205.2 Gracilaria vermiculophylla | reverse complement strand
GTAAGCTTGAGGTCTCGTTCTGTAAGGAAGTACAGGGCGAGGGGGCGTGTTGATAGTTCAAATGGTGAACTGTACGCCCTGTGTCACAAGAGAGTATAGCGCAAATAGCTCATCTGTTTTCCAACAAAAACCACTGGCCAAAGACCTAATCACGCAGATTAATCTTATGAATAGTCTCAAGAAAAAGGGCACTACGCTTACATTCGTGCGACGAATCGAAGACAAGTTGTATCAAGTTTCAGTGGTAGTGTTCTCCAACGCCAGCTGCTCCGAATACTACGGACAGCTGGGATATATTGCGGAGCTACTGTTCGGGAAACTCGAGCTGAATTCTATCATTCATGTGGTCGCTTGGGGTTCCCGCAAGTCGCGTGGGACAGTCAAATCGCTTGGCTCAACTGAAACGGTAGCAGGTGGAGAGCCCATAGACGAAGAAAAAGTTTTGTTATGGCTTTTTTGACTCTCTTTGGAAATTTGGTTGGACTTTGGCTCTTTGTGGATTCGAAGGACCTATACAGTACGCTGTCTACTTGTCGAAATGCAACGGATAAGTCTATTCGTGGGGACATCTCTTTGATTATATATGAGTTTGAAACCGACAGCATCAACCGAATGGTATGGATTTCTTGCAAGATTAACTACGCAGACCCAATGAGCAAGTACGATAGCCCGATGTGCATAAGTCTGGAGTTGATGTTATTCGACGGTAAGATATCAGTGGATTTTGGTACCGCCATGTTCTATTCATATAACAAGTCTACAGGCTAACGTTGATTCCTAAGGGGAGGAATATGGAATGCAATTGGCTTCAGAGTACGCACGCAGGCTGGCAATGCGCTAGCTCATTCACGAACAAACGCACTTGAAGCGCCGTGCAATGATATTTAAACTGACAACAACCCATTTGCATTACGTTACTACGTGGTGTGAGGCGCAATCGTGCAACGTAATACGCAACAGACGTACTTAAGCCCTGAGCTCGTGGACTTTCGTAGTCAGAACCTGAGGCAAAAACCGCCCAACTGGTCCGATCAAAAAACAAGTACAGCTAACCGAACTTAGGTGCTTCACTGAGCGAAAGTACAACCGCACTTTACTCATTTTTTACATTCTTTTTCGGATTAAAAGGGTTGTAGTAAACAAAACGAGAAAAATATGTAGCCGTTCCGTGGCACGCTAGGAAACTCTTAAATATCCGGCCGAATCATCGAAAATAAACCCTTTGCTTATTTAATTTTTATTGACACTCTCACAATACCAAGATTTCCTTCTCTCGCACAATAGTATTTACAGCAATTGCGGATGTTTCGAATGTAGTGCTAAAGATCAGTAGAACAATTTCATGTCGTTGACATATGAAGTACATTGTTAAGCTTCTCTTGAGAATAGATTCGTAGAACTATGAATCTCTGAGGAATACCTACGTCATTTATTCTGATTATAGATGCAGTGCAAATAGTCAGCAGCGTAGAACTCTCGGTTTTGCCATGAAAAACCTAGAGTGCGGTTATCGCTCTGCGAATTGGTGAGTCTTTGCAGAGTCATGAATGCATTGAAACGACTACAGAGATTCTTATGACCTATCTCTATCTCATGATAAAGCGAAGAAGTAATTTTAATTAATCTTTTTTAAAACCCATCCAAAAGAATTTACAACTTTGAATGTAACCTAATATTTGCAATTGTTGGCTTTCAAATACTTTCTGGCCCAGGATTTCGTTATGTTTCACATTTTGAATCAAACAGCAAAACATAAGTATCAAGAAACTTTGCGAGCCTATCAAGAATCGAATGCAAGTCATGATTTTCGTAGTTTAAAAAAATAATATATCTCAAGCATTTTTTCATGATGTGAAAAACTATAATGCACAAAAATTAGCTTCATGTATGGTGTACTGGGAATGTACTCTTTTTCTTATCACATATTCGTGCTTAAAGTTTATGGAATGCCACAGAAGTATTTGGTTTAGAAAACAGTTTAGAAACAAGTGAACACAACACCATGTTTATTACCTTTCATAGAAAATAGTTCATTATGCAAAATATTAGAGTCGCCGGATAGAAACATATCCCCGACTTTGAGGTGGGACACTGTTGGTATTTATGTCTTCACATATGATAAAAGACATGCAAGAAGTTTGACGATAAAATATTACCAGTAATTGGACAAAAACTTACAACATTATAATCCGAAAACGCATAAAAAAAATTTTTCAGCGTACCGCTTATGCAGTGTTTGTGATAAAGTTTTCTCGTGCTTAGGTTTTTTAACTTTGTTTGGTCCATGAAAACTATTTTAGATTGTCTTTGATCCTGGTGACAAAGTATACGGCCAAATTTATTATAAAACTAAACGTACATTTTGATAATTCTGTGCCCTTCTTTGGTGGTTTGTTATTTACTTCTTTCAATTTTTTTTTTTCATTTCCAATAAAAGTTGTGGAAGATTGAACACATAAAGATTGTAATTGATTTAGAAAATAATCCACTTCAAAATTATAGAAACAGCAAATACTTCTTTGATGCGTCATATAAATATTTCATAATTGCATACAATTGAGAACAAAAAAAGCTCTACTTGTTAATGAAAAAAACTTGATTATGCTTTTTAAGAGCTTGAAGTTGACAACATGCTTTCTGTCACATGCAATGCCATGTCATTTAAATTTAACAAGAGTTAAGGGCTGTTTTTTAAAAATGAAGTAGGCTGCACAATACAAAAAAAATGTTTGCTTGGTTTAATTATTTTTCCGTAAACATATGTTTTTGTCAGAAGACACCTATCCTCACAGTCTTTGGTGTTATTAGAACCTCTGTGCTTCAAAGGACCTGAGTGCATCTCGTGTACGGCTTCGTTGCAGAAAGAAGTGCATTTAAAATGGACGCTGTTTGTACCCAAACTTGGACCGGAGAACTATGGGCATCAGCCCGTGGAGGGGACATTGACTGCTCCAAAACTTTTGCTTGGAGATTGGTGAAAACTTGGGGTCTCTGTTGCATACCTTCCACACGAGTCTCATTTTACGCTGTACGTACCACACACAGTACCATGGTATGCGAGTCAATCAAGGTTTTTTTTCATTCTTTTTGCGCATCACCGTATTCCAAAGCCAGTTTTGCAATTTATGCACTTAAATAGACATATAGACAGCCACATCCAATCCCATCAGAGAACTGAGCTGGTCAGACTTTTTTCAACCGATCTGTTTTGCACCGTGCACTTTACTGCAGCCTCACAGAATGAACTAGAGACATCAATCATTGTGCAGTCGATAAGGCGAACACGTTTATGAAAGACAGGGTCTGTTAACAGACATTTAAAAACTATGCAAGACAGTTTCAAGCTTGAAGTGAGACAGTGTCTGTCAACAGACACATAAGTTAAGATATATGTAAGACGGGTTCAAGCTTGAAGTGAAGCTTACAGTCGTGCTGGAACCTAAATTAGGCAGTCGATTAAAGTATAACTAGTGGCTGTTATAGTGTAGCGATCACTGTATCTAGACATTATGATAAGAGTACTAAAGGGTTAGAGAGCTGCACATGTCTAGTGCAAGAGCGACGAGAAAAACAGAAAACAGAATAAACCGCCGATCGTGCATCTCGGGGCTCTACGCTGCAACTATCCAAAGCCCTTTTTCGAACTTTTAATAACGCTATCATCACATCGGCACTGGTGAGCGATGGGGCTCTAAAGCCCTTTCTTCATCTCGTCGTGGACAAAAATTCAACTTGTTAACTGTCCAAGATTTTTGGGTCGCTTTTGAGTGACCCCACGGAAGAGACACTTCGAAATCGTTTTATAGTATATAATGTTATTGATTTGCTAGGAATATATGTAGTGTTTTTATTTCTTTTCCCAGTTCACTGTCAAAAGCGTTTGTTCATGTCCATGTGTGGAACGAGCCTTGGATTTCTGTAAAATCGACGGACACTGGATGCAACCTGAAAAAGCATGATTACAAACAACAAATATACTTTTATTTTGTATATGCCAAAAGCCTAAAAGAGGAATATTGGTTAATTTTGGAACCTATGCTACTGATCAATATGCTCAGAAATCGCGAAAGTATTCTTTGCCGTTACATACCGTAAAGTATGGCTAAAAGTTGATTGGAAATAACACACTGAATTTGACCATTGGTTCTTGGAGATCTCTTTGCATTCTAGCTTGGTTGGTTCGGTACGAGGGGCACCCATTATGAACTTTGAAAGCCATTCTTTGTTCACGTATTTCTGAAATGAATGTCGCAATGTATACGTCTCAATTTTGAAACTGATGTCAAAGAGCGTTGTCTTTTGCAACGATGTGATATTAAATGTGCATCTCCTGTCGTTCAAAGCTTTTTTACTCTTCTTGGCGTCACACCTCGGATCAAACACGAAAAATGATACGTGTAGAAAGACTGAAACGAAAGTGCTTTATTTCTTCAAACTTCGACATATAACCCGGAGTAAAATCTTTTTTTTTACATCTCTCGCAGTTAAAACCAAACCGCTCATCATATAATTCGGATTGCAGATATAAGAGAGCTCCTTGAGACTACTGGAATGGTTTACGCATGTTTTGTACACTTGAGTTTGAGATTCGATATTGAACAGTGGGCTGAAACACAAAGAGCATAACCTTTGTGGTAACTTAATAATTTATTGACAGATCTTGCGAGGTCATACCCCGTTAGCATACCGGTCTGAGTGCTCGGAGTCTTTATAATAAAATGGCACAAAATTTGTCCACGCAGAGCCACAATATCTCTCAAAACCCCCGAGCATCCGATTAAACTCAAACTAGAGCATGGGGACCCCGAAGCTTTTGATCCATGGTTTGGATTCCTTGTGCTTATTTAATTTTTCAATTCGAAAAACGAATAGCATTCACAATCGGAAGCTATAGGCGTATCCAAGGAAAAAGACTGCAATGATTGGCTTTAGAGGCTGGAATTGTGACAAGAAAAACTCCGTCGTGCTCCACATTTCGATAGCCACAGCTTTGTTCTCAACAGTTGCATCAAACGCAAAGCGTACTTGAATACAGCCAAACAATATAGAATGTTGATTGATGAGGTTTAGACAGAATAAAACTATTCGGCCGATGCTATCATTTCCTGCGTCACACTGGTTGCAAAAGTTGTCTTCGTCTGAACCTGAAATATAACATTTGCTTTTCCGAACCAGACCGAAACTGTTTTCTTTTTTCAACAGCATTGAAAGCACTCGTCCGCCCCCCGCGCCCCACCCTTAACCGAATGGTCACTTGAAACTAGGTCATCAATTTTCCGATGGATAGTTACCTCATTGGATGCATTCGTAAAACACATAAACACAAAGCACGAACGCTCTTTATTTCATGTTTTAATTACAATGGCCCACATTCATGTGCATACAGATCATATGTTTCATTTATTTCACGTTGCATCCAGGTGCTTGTTCGCATGCTTCTCGTATCAAAACGTTGTAGAAGACACGAGAAAAGTTCCTCTAGCACTTGTATTTTTTGCTCGAAAAGCGTTTCTTATCGACCAGAATCAGGATCATGAAACACTTTTTTTTGATGCAAGGGACTGACACGCATATCTTGCGGCCAAACACACGGCGACAGGACTTGCAAAAACCGGGCACAGGAACGTGCTTGGGGGCCATACACGCGCTGCTTTTGAAAAAGGCCGCGACCGCCCTGGCTTTCCGGGAAGAATGCGGCCTCAACGCGCCAACGAGCTCATTGTCGCACCTGCAGTTGAGATAGCCGTACTTGGCGTAGCAAATGTCGTGGGACTTGCAGGCGCAATCCAAATCGTCGACGCAGGGGAGGGAGGAGGTGGAGCTCCCTCCGTGCCCCGGCCCGCACCAATTGCCGTGAACCGCGATTCCATCTCTGGCCGTGGAAGGCAAGGCGAGTTGAGATGGGGCAAGTTTTGCCGCCACGGCGCACGAGAGGAGAACACAGAAGAGGACAAACGGGGCGACGTTCCTGACAATATTGGCTGAGCGGCGGCTTTCGGCACTACCCGGGCTTCGTGTTGGAAATGAATATCTTGCAGGTTGTTGGACGGATGTACAGGTGCGCAATCGGAATGCACGCCTCGGATGTGTTGGCCGTCTGAATGGGAGCGGGTTGTCCTGGAGCAATGTGTGAAAAGTGGGTACGGAAGGCACTCGTTAATAAAGCACATTTTGTCGCTGACATGAGCCCAAAATAAGTGGATAGCGCATTGGTGTGCACATTGCTGTTACGATACGAGGATTACTCGATGTGGATAATATGATAAGCATGTACCGTCAGTTGCTCTGCCGTAAAAAAAATGATTGACAAGCTGCATAGTGGAGCATGTGATTGGGTGGCAGGGAAAACTGGTGAGTGTGAAACGGGGGATGGAACGGTACTGCTCCCGGCGCGTATTCAAAAAGATAAGTGTTGACTTTGGAAGAAAGGACGAGAGGCCACAGGCCACGGGTGGTTGGTGTGCATGAAAGGGGTGTGGCAATGAGACAATGAAGTTGAGCTCTGTGCACCATCAGTTTGGACAGGCCAACAAGGACTGTCTCGTGAGTGGCATCGGGCTATGAAAACTCATGAGACACGAACAGCGGACCATCACAGGAGCGGCGGAGTTGCTCAATTGTTTTTCAATAGTTATGGGCCTAGATACAGGGGTCGCGGGTTCAAGCCCCGCCGTGGTTCAAATAAGATTTTTGTACGCTGCCACTGAAAGCGCGATGCACTGTAAGATACTCTCTGCGCGGCTGATGGCACAGCTCGAGATGGGCGCACGTGCTCAGAAAAAGAGGAGGAGTATGAAAAGTGATAGGACACGCGTACAGCGAAGCAGCGCAGTAGCGCGCGAGTTGCTCAACCTGTTTTCAATACGGGCATTGCAAGCGTGTGATGTTCACCATGCTTGAGTGCAATTTGGGAGGAACACACACATTAGTGAGTGCTGACATGGTGGAACAATGGGATGTGCGGGAGCTGCTGATTTGAACAGCAACGTAATGGTGGCTGGAAGGCGCAGCGCCTGGCGATGAAATAGTGATGTACACTGCGCTCCCTCCTTTCGCTGCCCATCCCCGTTTGGCTTGCTCACATGGCGTGTTTTGTGCGCGATTGGTGGGACAGCTTTGCGAATGCTCATGGGTGGTTAAAGTAGTGGCACAGTGTGATGCAGCTGTTTTGCGACATGCAGTTTTGGTTCGTTTCGGCACCCGAACTGTGCGGGACGGAGCTTGTGTTGGCGTCAACATTGGCTCGTACTCCATCATGAAGCACTTGGGTCAATATGTGTCTCATTAGGTGTGCAAAGTTGCATGGGAGCAAGTGATAGCAGAAGCGAAGGCTGATGATGCCAAAATGTTAAAAGTACCGAAAGTGTGCGGCTCGTGTGAACTTTATTGCAACGCGTATTTGAGTGTAGAGTCAGTTTGACAGTGATGCACGGGAGCGGTTTGATGGCGAATGATGCGCCTCCGAGTGGTGAGTAGCAATGAAGCAGACGAGTAATTATTAAAATTTTGGGTGGTGAAGATGAATTAAAAGCTGTGCAATTATTGTGAAGCGTGAAAAACAAGGGCACGTTTTGTTTGGTTGTTTCTCGAGACGTTGATCACGACAGCAGTGATATAATGATAGTTGCCATGTTCAAAACAAATAAAGTATGCGTGGAGAAATGAGGTGTAATTGTTGCTGTTTGCAAAACAATAAACAGAAAGCGCAATTAGATGAAGCGACCGGAGCGCCTTTGCTGGTGACAACAACGTTTGTTTTATTTGAATACAACCTTTAATGCAAAAAAGAAAAGCACTCTAGTGCTGAGGCTGGTGTTGAACACATGATTGGCACACTGAGCGGAGTAGCAGCTTTGATGGCAAGTTTGCGCTGAAAGTTGGCAAAAAAAAGGATGCGGTTTGAATAAAACAGTGTATGTGTTTTGACGTGTTGCAATAATCAAAAACGGTATGTTGCATGTGAACAATCAATGAGCAATTGAAAGCAAATGTGACGCTTGCGTACATACATTCATGTTGCATGACAACGAACACGTGGCCATGATCGGGCGTACTTTAGTGTACTTTTTGAAAGGTACGGATGGAGCAGCGCATTGGGCGTGGCAACGTACTTTGTGCGGCGGCGCTAGTTGTGTTTTGTTTGTTGCAAACGTTGGCTTTGTGACAGCCAGAGCACATGAAGGGCGAGACGTGAGCATTGGTGCACACGGATTCACATGCTTTACGCGCGCGCTTTGTGTGCTTGAACGCGAGCAAAAACGAGCGCATCAGAATATTCACACGTGTCACCACCTTGCATCACAACCACGTCACTTTTGCGTTGCACCAGCGAAGAAGGGCGCAATGGCAGAGTGTCATTTCGATGACGCAATGCGCAGCTGTGCGCCTGTCGTGCCGCCCATGCCGCGTGCCACCGCCGCTGCTGCCGCACCCCAGCACGCACCGCATCGCCGTCCATCGCCTGCATCCCCGTCCACCGTGTGCGGCGCCGTCCACCGTGTGCGGCGCCGTCCACCGTGTGCACCGCCGCCGCCGCCGCTTGACCCAAACCCGCCGCCCTTTCTGCGCCCGCACGCGCCCCCTCACACACACAACCACAACCACATCCACACTCTACAACCCACACCGTCGTCAACCACTGTCTCCAACACACCCTTCAACCTACACTGTCTTCCACTACTCAATCCATTAATCTACACTCACTTTACGTTAGGCTACATTTCTCATCGCAGCACATTATCTACTACTAAACATGTACAGTCGCCTCTTCTCCCACCACAATCACCCACGTATCACAGTCTATCACACGCCCAACGCCGTCAACCGTCCCTCCGCGCTCTTGTCAACACCCTCAGTGTGCCGCCCCGCGCCGCCAGCGCGCGCGCTCAAGGAAACAGCATCCTGCCGAGCGACTGCGCCGACACCTCCAGCGCGTGGCGCCGCCCCGCGCCCGCGCCCCCGTCGCCGCGCCCCCGCAGCACGCGCGCCAGCCCGCCCCACGACAGCACGCCGCCGCGCCGCCGCGCGCCGCGCCCGCGCGCCAGCGCCGCCGCCAGCGCCGCCACCAGCGCCGCCAGCGCCGCGTAGCCGCCCACCGCCGCCGCGTACACGTCGGTGGCCGCGAAGGGCGCGCCGGCGCGCAGGTCGGCGCCGCCGGCCGCGAAGCGCGCCACGGCGGCGCGCGCCACCAGCCGGTCGAGGAACGAGCGCGCCGTCAGGCGGTCGCGCGTGCGCGCGAACAGCGCGTCCATGAGCGCGCGCTCGCCGGCCGCCGCCGCGCGCCAGCGCACGGCCGCGCGCGCCGCCTCGGGCGTGAAGCGCAGCCGCAGCCCGGCGCACAGGCGCGCGCGCCACGCGCGGTTGGAGGCGCGCGGCGGCGCGGCGGCGGCCGCCGCCGTGGCGGAGCCCAAGCGGAAGGAGAAGAGCGTGCCGTTGCGCGTCCAGCGGCCCAGGATGCAGTTGAAGGCGGCGGCGTTGCCGGCCTCGCGCGCGGGCAGCTGGCGGCACAGCAGGCGGTCAAAGGCGTGCGCATTGGCGCGCGGCGCGCGCGCGGCGGCGCGGAAGATGAGCAAGCCGGGCGCGTTGCCCGCCAGCTGGGCCACATCGGGGTGAGGCGCGCTACGGCACGTGGTGGCAATGAGGTCGATCGTGGGCGATATTTGCAGGTTGTTGCAGGCGGCGGGCGACGCGCCGCACTCGGGGACGACGAGCAGTGGCGCCAGGTGCGTCTGGCACACAAACGACGAGTGGTTGAAGGACACGAGGAGGCCGTGGCGGTCGCGCAGCCCGACGGAGTCGACGACGGAGTCGGGCGGGTCGGTGTCGAAGGCCAGCGGGTAGTAGGCAAGCGCGGACGGCGGCGACGGGCGGACGCACGAGGAGAAGTGGCGAGCCGAGATGCGGTCGACGCCAAAGTCGGAGGCGTTGACGGCGAGCGCAGTGACGAAGCGGCGGGCGATGGGGCGCGTGGCCAAGGCGGTGCGGCCGTTGATGGTGAGCGTTAGCAGGAAGAGCAGCAGCAGAAACATCACGTGCGCGAGCACGAGCACGTGGTGGCGCACGCTGTGGTCGTTGCGGACGCCGGCGGCCATAGCGCCGCAGCACGACGGCGACACGGTGACGGTGCGCGACGCGAGCAAGCGGCGGCGCACGGAGCGCCACTGCAGCGCCTGCAGGACGGAGGCGAACAGCGAGAGCAGCAAAAAGTCGAAGAAGAAGAACACCAAGGCGTTGACGACGCCGGAGGGGATGGGGATGGTGATGACGCTGGACATGGCGGCAGTGCGGGGGGGGGGGGGGGGGGGCGGGGCGGCGGCGGGTCGGAGGCGCGGTCAAAAGTCACTGGGCGGCCGAGGCGCATGCAGGGCGCAATGCGTCGCTGTGCGCGTGCTCGCGCACGGGCGGCGTTCTGACGCCGAATGGTGGCAAAAACGGCACCGAACGCGCAACGCCGCGGCGCCGAAGGTGCGGCGCCGAAGGCGCAGCGCTTGGTCGCCGTCGCGCGCCGAGTTGGGCGCGGCGCCTCTCTCTCCCTCGCCGCTGCCGGCGCACTTTACAAAAAAAAAAAACAAGCGGCGCGCGTGGCGCGACGGGCGCGTCACAGGCCCAGCGCGATGGCGGCGGCCAGCACGCGCTCCTCGGCGCGCGAGGCGAAGCGCGCAGCCAGCGCGCTGAAGCGCAGCTGCGGCGTGCGCGACGGTACGCTCGCGCCGCGCCGCCAGCGCACGCTGTTGACGGCCATGCGGCGGCGGCGGCAGCGCGCCGCCGCCGCCGCCGTCGCGCAGTACGTGCGCATCATCATGGCGCGCCCGCGGAACAGCACCATGTGGCCGCGCGTGGCGCAGCTGCCGTGCGCGTCGCACAGCACCCACGCCGCCGCGTCGCCGCCGTACAGCAGCTCGCCGCGCGCGCGCTGCGCCTCCAGATGGTGCGCCGCGATGCACCTGCCGCCGCCCGCGCCCTCCAACGCGTCGCTTGCTTCCGACGCGCCGCTGCCTTGCAACGCGTCGCTTTCTTGCAACGCGTCGCTGTCCTCAAACGCGTCGCCGTCGTCGGCCGCGTCGGCCGCGGCGGCCGCGGCGTCGACGGGGGCGGCGCCGGTGGCGGGCACGGTGACGACGTCGGCGGCCGGCTGCGGCACGGCGCAAAAGCCCAGCCCGTCGTCGAGCACGACGCACACGCGGCCGTCGGCGGCGCACTGCGCGTCCACGGCGCAAAAGCGCGGGCTGCGCACGGTGAGCATCTGCGAGCGGTCGACGCACACGCGCGCGCGCATGAACGAGCGCGGCATTTGCTCGCAGCTCTCGAACGGGGCGCAGCCGCCGTCGTCGGTGCAGCGCCACGCCCCCTCGCCCTGCGGCACGCACGCGCAGTACGCGCCGGGCGTGCAGCGCGGCGGCGCCGTCAGCGCCACCAACGCCAGACACTGCCGGTTGCCGGCGCACTGCGCCTGCCGCCGGCACGGCGAGAAGTTGGCGCCGCGGGGGGCGCTCGCCTCCGCGCCCGCCGCGCGCAGCAGCTGCGCCACCAGCGTCGCGCGCAGCAGCACGCCCATCACTTTGGCACCGTCCATCGTCTCTGCCGGCACGAGTTGCGGCGGCGGCGGCGGAATGGCAGACGCGCGCTCAAGTAGCTCCCGGGCGCAGCGCATCTGCGCGAGCTGCGCTTGCCCCCATGCCGCGCGTGTCAAAATCATTCACGCCGTTGGCACCATTGCTACTTCTTGGCAGCTCAGCATGTGCAACGCAGCCGCGTGTAGCGCTGCACCGTAGTCCACGCCTTGCTGCCGTAGCCGTCACATCACTGCTCCATATTTTCCCACGTCCGCCTGCGAGCTGCCGCCGCCGTCCACTCTGCACGCCCCTTCACCCATAACCTCCAACGTCATTCCACCGTTGCTGCACATTTGCCAACGTCTGCCTTGCTGCCACCGTCGTGCTCCCTGTGCTCCCCTTCGCATGCCACCTCCACCGTCGCACCACCGTCGCCGCACCTTTTGCCCTCGTCCGCTGTGCTGCCGCCGCCGCCAAGCCGTCGCTGCACCATCGCCCCCGCCCGCCGCGTCGCGCCAACATGTGCACCATTCCGCTAGACTCGAGCTTCGTCAACGCCATTGTCTTCATCGTCGTCGATGTCATCTGCTTCATGCTCATCATCTCCAATTTCTTCCACCACGTGCACGCCGCGCACGTCGCCCGCCGCCTTCGCAACGGCGCCACTCTCCACCTGCGCGAGTCGCGCATGTCCGCCTTCCTGCCCTCGATTCTGTGCGACAACCACTCGTTCACGCGCTTCCTGCAGCTCTCGTACTTTGTCACCCTCGCCGTCGTGTTCGCCCTCACGCTGTCCATCAACGGCGAGACCATTGCGCGCCAGACCGCTGTCCATCCGCGCTACCTCACGCACCTGCAACCCGCCTCGCACCTGTACAACGCCCCGCGCCTCGACCCGGCCATCTTCTCCGCCTGCACCGTGCGCAACGCCCACTCGCTGCTCTACTTCCCCACCGCCTTCGACACCGTGCGCAACGACACCATCGCCGACCGCCGCGCCCTCCTCACGCGCGCCGGCCTCCCCATCGCCATCGACCCCAACAGCGTCGCGTGCCAGAACTTTGGCAACGTGCGCCCGCTCATCCGGCTGTCGCCGTGCGGCACGCGCCGCTCGCAGTGCGACAACTTTTTCGGCGCCGCGTCCGCCACGTACCGCGTGCTGCCGCGCGACGAGCGCGCCGCCGCGCCGTGGCGCCGCCCCTTCCGCGCGCGCGCGGGCAACCGCCGCGACGGCCTGCTGCAGCTGCGCCTCAACGTGCGCCGCAACGGCAGCGGCGGCGGCGGCGGCGGCGGCGGCGGCGACGACCGGCTCATCTGCGTGGAGCGGCCGATGCAGGGCAGCCGGTCGTCGCCGCTGTTCGCGGCGCTGAGCTGCGTGCTGGGCGCGTGGCGGCGCAACGGCACGGCGTTCTCGCTGCGCGTGGGCGCGGGGGCGGTGTCGCTGCCCACGTGGCGGCGCCACCTGCGCGCCGGCACGGCGCCGCCGCTGGTGGCGTTCCGGCCGTTCTCGGCGCGCGTGCGGCTGCGGTGGGCGGCGGCGCGCGGCGCGGAGGACGCGCTGGCGGACGCGCTGGCGCTGCTGCGCGAGAACGCGGTGACGGCGCGCGA
The DNA here is from genome assembly GCA_019155205.2 of Gracilaria vermiculophylla. NCBI lineage: Eukaryota > Rhodophyta > Florideophyceae > Gracilariales > Gracilariaceae > Gracilaria > Gracilaria vermiculophylla. The sequence goes on along the minus strand of JAHNZQ020000172.1, from coordinate 2,134,316 downwards.
GTTTGTGGACGGCGCGGTGGCGCGCGCGGTGGTGGTGCGCGACGCGCCGCCGCGCGCGCGGCTGCTGCGCGCCGCCGAGGCGTCGGTGACGAGGGTGAAGGCGGCGGGCGCGTGGGGCTACGCGGCGCTGCTGGCGGTGGCGGCGGTGCTGCAGGCGCTGCAGTGCGCGACGCGCAGGCGCGGGGCGCTGGTGCTGGACGACGGCGCGTGGCGGCGCGCGCGGCTGGACGTGACGGACTACGGCGGGCTGCTGACGGTGGTGGCGGCGGCGGGCGGCGGGCACGCGATGGACAGCGCGCGCGACGGCGTGTCGTTTGTCATGGACGACGGCGTGATTCGGCCGTTGTACGCGCGGAGAGGAAGCGAAGGCGGCGGCGCGGGCGAACGGGCGGAGGAGATGGGCGGCGGCGGCGACGGGCGGTGAACGGTAGGGCGGGCAAGTGCACCTGGCCGCTGGCTGCGTCGCAGCGCGGCCAAAGGTGGCGCGCAGAGCAAGCAGCGTCTCGAGAGCGGCGTCACCGCCATCGACCAGCGATGACGTGAGTGTGGCGTTGCGATGGGGCCGTTTGTGGGCGCAAACGCGGTGTGCGGCGCGAGTTGCGCTCGCAGCGCCGCGGTGTTTCAGGTGCGCCCGAGTGCGCTTCGCCGACGGCTGCATTTGCGGCACACGGTGCGCGCGCCGCCGCTGCCGCTGTCGTCGTGCTCCATGCGCAAAACATGTCAAGCGGCGTTAGAGAAGCGTATTGAAGCAACACTAACTGTAACATTCCGCATTCTCAGTTGTATCGTAGCACAACCCCTCAACGGTTCAATTTTGCTTAAAGTAGCCTTTGTGCAACACCACGTACTCGGCTGTTCACCGTGTAGGCCCCGTTTTTAATGCCTTCCCCCACACACGTAGTGTCTATTGGACCAGCGACCTCATCTGAGCTCAAATGACCTCATATGGGTATGTTCCAAAACCAACAGTACCTTACGCACTTTTTTGAACACCAAAGTTACGGCCAAATTATCGACATTTTTTCGAAAAGTTCTAAAAACCACTTGTCTCGCACACGCTGTAACGCTTCTACTGTCAGTTTGGTGCTCATCGCGCTTAAATCATTTCGTCCCGCCGCCGGCTGATTTGTGTACTGTACTTTACGGTAATATTTTGTTTATTTTAGATTCATTTTACTTCTAATTTTATTCAAATTTTAGATCGCACTGAATACGGCGTCGAGCACTCGACGCCCGCACTCATCCGTTCACACATAGTAGCTAGCCGTACGTAGTGGTTGCCGAAAGAGAGGGGACGGAAGAAATAAGAAAAGTAACACGTAAAACCTACCTTTTGGTTATCTTCACCCACTGTGGTGCTCCGCCCAGCCCTTCTCTACCATCCATTTGTCTTTACTCACACTATCTCTACTCTACATCCTAAAACTATCGACGCGCAAACTTTGCCACGCAATACATTGTGGTCTTGCGTAGTTTGCGTGAGTTTACAGGCGGTTCCAACCACATCTACCACAGTTTACACTTTTATATTTGAACAATTCAATCAGGAGACATGGACCTGATCACATTCCAAGCCCGACTCATCATGGTCCAGAACGACGCCTACCCCTTCTGATCCATCTTCCAAGTAATTTTCTCGCAGAGTTGTGTTATGCATAAACTACCTATCTACAATATTCACCTTCAGATAGTTCTTTCTGTTGCATTTGTAAGCAGACGGCACAAAAACAAGACAAGTAATATTCAATTTTAAAAACACTGAGCTCCTTGTCCAACATCCACTCCTTTTGATTAAACTCTGCATTTAGTCCTCTCTTGACCACAATTAAAAGTATTCGAGTCCGTTGAGGTACAAAAATCCTTTACGATGACCTTTCCCAAATTTGATCGATCAAGCATAAAAATGTGTGGTTTTTGTAGTACAAGGGGCTCCTACGGAAATATGGTGGTTTTGCTTTAAGGTATAATATTCCTAAGGAGGGTTCGTAATTTATTAGCTGGGCCACGTGGTGCATAATCTTGCCCGCGTGCGCTACAGTATCCTTAAAGTACGGTAGAATTTATTATTTATTTTAGATATTTTATGCGGGTAATTAGCACAGCAGTGCCACCTGCCGAGGCGGGCTCCCGGCTAGATATTTAAGCTGCCGGTTGAGCTCCACCTCTGGGGAAGTAAAGACAAGCACCCTTGAGTCTTCTTCTACATTTTCCGGTTGGATTCTCTTGTCTATTCACGCAGGTTTCTAAGCCGCCGATCCCCAGGTCGCATCATAGCAGCGCCTGTAGGAGCATTGTCCGCCCAGTGAACCTCCCCCTCCGCTTGGTGTTTGCGGATCCCTTTCAGAATTCTCCCGGTTCGCGACAGCAGATACCGGAGACCGCCTTTAGGAATACGCGCCTTTGGAGTCACTAAAAACTCCTAACGGACGTTGTGCTTTACTACCTCGACAGGAGGGCTGACAGTACCACAGTGTTGAAAGCTTGAAACCCGTTGGAATCGTAAAGAACTTGCTCAGATAGACCTTCCAATCCCTACAGTTGACATCTGTACATGACACACAGCAGATATTAGATGCACAGTGTTCAATTACTTTCATCATGTCTGCAGGTGAACGTACATCTCTTTTACGTAGTTTTCTCTTAACGTGCCCAAGAGAACCATCACAAACATTTTTTATGTGTCCGGCCACTAAAAAAAAGTAGTGTGATAGAATCGTCTAGACCAACATTAACTCGCCACGCCAAGTACTATAACATGTAGCGGTTTTTGTTTTGTCCGCTACAATTGTCCGCGTGTAGTTTTAGACACTTTGATGTTGCAATTTATGGATTGTGCCTGAGGTTCTCAAGCACATCATAGACCACAGAGACCGCTACGTTGGCAGTTTTTTCATTAGGCCAATGGCCTCCGGTTAAGCAAAAAAAGTAGTTTGTAGACAAGTTGCTGCAAGAGACACCAAACAAATCGAACTTTAGGCCTGTTATGAAGTGCAGCTGGCTTGGCTGTCTTTCGAGCCTAGGAAGTAACACGTTCTCGGCAAAATCGAATACTAGATGCGTGGTTTCGTTAGACTGTGACTGGACTGCTTCTTCCTGACAATTCCTGTACATATCAAATATTGATCTGGCCTTCGCACGATGGTGTTCCAAGAACATTTGGCTACTTTGATATCTGGCATCCAGCCGCCCGATGATAGCAACAGTATTCTTTAGCGTAGGACAGGTGTCGCAAAAGTCACTACCCGTGGAATAAATTCGCAAAGTTGGCAACAGCTGTTTCCAGTTCCGAACAAATAGATTGTACGAGATAGGAGACCTCGGTGGATTCAAGATTGGATGGAGTTTTGCAAAACCAAACATTATCTCGGCCCATTGCTCTTCATATAGGCCTTGTATCTCTATTTTCGTAATATCGCTGGGCAATAACGAAGCGGAGTCTCATCTCTAGAACCTCTGCCACGGGGGCATTCAAGACCATAGAGAGAAGCATAATTGTTAAGAAACGCTAAGACAATGGCTTTTTGTACCCCGTGCCTCCCTTTCCCCCCTTCGCTGTGTCGTATTACGAAAAGCTTTGGATTGTTTGCCTCAGCTATTTGACGACCGTGACGCTCAATACATTTGGTCGAAGGTTGAAGAACAGGCGCAAATGCAGGTCGACAAAGACGTTGACCTTTAATGTAGTAGCCAAACGTAGTTCTTCCCTTGCTTTTCGCTGTCAAATGGCGACGCTTCCGACGGGGTATAGCAGTACTGTTAGGTAGACTGTCATTCTGTACATCAGGTTTGCATACTGTTGCAAAGAGCATGCTGCGCATGAACCCAACATGATCCGTCTCAGCAAACTTACCAAACTCTAGATCCATTGCCTGTATTCTAGTACTCGAACATGCAGGGTCGCATTTGCATTGCACCATTTGAGAGCTGTGACGATTTAATACGGCCTCGTCAATAATTGATTGGGGGGGGGGTGTGGCTTGCAGTAAGTCAGCATCGGAATTGGAGAGACCGAGCATACACTCAAAAGCAGTGATGAGATCGTCATGATCATAGGCTTCGTCGCCATGCTCTTCTACTGGTACTGTTGAAGGAAACGGAGCAACATTGGTCCCTAAATCAGCGATGACAAGCTGCTGAAAATCACTGTTCATTGCGAGTAACGGATATTCAGGAAAGTAGATAGGAACAGGTACCCTTGTCAACACAAGGGAAATTGATAATGAAATGGTGTTCTCTTCTTTTTCACTAACAGAAAGAATCGCAGTTATCTCGAATATCGCTTGACTTTTAAAAATAGAATATAAAAATGATTGACCTTGATTTCTTCTACTTTTTTAACCCGCTTTGGTGTATTTTAAAAACAAATCTGTCAAACGGCTTTGTCTGGCTTCGTTACATTTCGAAATGGAATAAAATGAAAAATTGAAAAATGTACATAAGGTACTCTAGGTTTCGAAACCGTCCCATATGAGGTCTGTTTCAACTACTTTGTAATTAGCTGAAAACATTAAAACTTTTCCCAATTCTTTATTGTTCTGATATTCTTGTCATTTTGTCGCCGCCGACAGCGCTGAATTGTGTCCAAAACAACAAAGCGTCAATTGTGACTGTTGCTTTACATCAATCAGAGCCGTCAACAACATTCGTATATTATGGCACCCTCCACAGATCCTCGCAGAACTGCCGGAACAACTGTCAACAGCCGCGCTCGCCTGGTATTGAGTGACACGGAATGTAAACGCTATTATGGATCTGTTTGGAAGTCCACAGCGGTCAGAAAAATAGTTCAAAATGTTGATATTCGCAGAATCAACAATCAAAATTTCACATTCTTGACGGTACACTTCACTTTACCCAATCGTGAGAAAGAACTAAATCTACCTTTGTCCAGTGTTAAACTCGGTGCCGATGTTGCGGAGACCCCATATGCTGCCGAAGAACAAAATCATGCGATTGACCCGAGGAACATCGACATTGCTGAAGGTGAACCTATTGTTACACCACCGAATATGCAAATTTTGCAACAGCAGCCAGATGATCAAAATCTGCATGCATTCTGCCAATCAACTATTGCTCACGGTCGAAAATGGGAAACCTGTACGACGCTGAGTCCTCGGAATGGTTGCATGCAAATGCATCATTTGAAAGTTATTGGTCCGGCAGCAGATTTTATCACACCACGTCACGCTCCTTCAAGATTGACTACATTGGATTTCTTTGTCTGGATGTTTTCCATGCATCATTTTGAATTTATCGTGACCCGAACTTGTAAAAAGTGGTTTAGTGCTGAATATTGAACTCAATATGGGTGCTAATAATCCGGAACAGGATTTTGATTCCGATAATGATCATGGAACGGCTATCCTACTCCGTTTAGCACAACCGTGGTTTGGATCAGATCGTTTGGTATGCGCTGATTCTTTTTTTGCATCCTTTAACACCGCTAAAGCACTCATGGAAAAAGGGTTCAGATTTACTGGAGTAATCAAAAATTCATTTCGGGAATTTCCTATTAATCACTTATCTGAAATCACCAAAAGGAACAGAGGCGACTCCATATCTATGGTTTCAAAAGGAAGCGTCCCCAAGAGTGACAAGATGGACGTCATGTGGATAGATCGAGATGGAAAGTACTTTATTTCAAACTCGGGCACAGTTAATCCAGGTACTCCAATTGTTAGGGAGAGATGGAGACGAGAGGGAACTATCTACGAAACTGGAATTTGAGGTTGCAACTCCTGAGAGTTGTGAATAATATTACGAAACATGTTCAATGATCGATCGCCACAACAGATCCCGACAAGATACTTTAAATCTGGAAAAGAAAATAGAAATGAAATAATGGTCATTTCGAGTCAATTGCTCTATTTTAGCAATTTGCATTGTGGATGCATGGAAACTGTATAAGGCAGCAACTGGAAACAGGAGCGTTAAAAGTCTACATTACTTTAATTGTGAGGAGGCTGATGAATAAAAAGACAATACTTGGGTCACAACTGGTTTACTGAAAAGAAATGAACCGGAAAATGAAAACAATATTGAACAGCCAAGGTATGCTGGCAAGGGCTTGCATTTAATGCAAACCAATAGAAGAACGAAAAAAAATGGAATTATTACAAAAGCCCTGTATCAAGGACGATGCAGTTATTACAGAGGTAATACGAAATCAAAGTTTTTATGTTCTGGATGCTATTCAAGGAAAGAAAAAGAAGTGTTCTATGTCACACCGGTACGAACAGAGATTGTTTTATGAAACAGATTGGGGAGTGTCACGGTATAAGGAAGCACAATATGTAAAATAATTGTCAATAGCGTTGATAACATTCGTTTTTCTATGTAAAGTTCAACATTTCAATGCAATAATTGAGCAAAAGTTTTTTTACCTTAAGCCCTCTACTAATTCAATCCGCGTTATTTTGATTTGCTAGATTATTTGAACTCTATTACAAAACTGCCCCTTTAACAGATGTCACCTTATTCTTTCTGCTGTTCAAGTGGGTGTTGAAAACGTTCTGAGAGTTTTGATATTTTTAGAATTAGTCGAGCTCCCGAAGGAGTTTTGAAGTTTTTAGAAACTCAGCGAGGTTCGAACTCAGGATCAGTTGCTCGAATGTATTCTGATGACCATTGAGCTGCTGTGATAGCTTATGGCGTGGTCTATAACTATTTATTGTTCACAGGCAATTCTAGAGAAAATGTTTTTAAATTTAAATTTTCCAAAACATTGGCCTACGGATCAAATTCCTTTTTTTTAAAAACTTTTGCATGATGGTGCGCTGACCTCATATGAGGTCAGCGCACTGATTCGATAGACACTAGACACATCACAACGACATGCACCCTTTGATTCTGCATCATCTTTATCTATGAAAGCAACTCTATGTGTATGCTCAACCAAAATTGCCGTGCACCCAAACAATCTGTCCACCTGCCGCAAGAACACCCTTTCCATATCTCAGGCCCCCGCACTCCAACTTCAATCCATTATTTTGAGGCAGCAAAGGGTACATGTTTCTTTTCATACGTGAGAACTGTAGTGTATGAAAACTTCCACGACCAGCCATCACTATTTACCAAGTCGGTTCTCATCGCGTTTGCAGACGACGCTTTTGTAACGCATTCTGTACACAAGTAATCGACAAAGACAGAGCCTCTTGCAAAAGCTTCGCCCGTAAACTAAGGTACAGTTATTTGACGACTGAATGTGTCGTTCATTATTTAAGGACAATTCTAAAGCGCACGCGCAGTATGGGCTAATTCAAACAGAAAAATGCGCTCCTGCGCCTCTGGTTCTTTTTCATCTTCCAGCGCTGCTTACTAGTTTGCTTGAAATTACCTTTTTTTATCATTGGCAGGTCAGTCCTTTCGCTGGCGCTCGTTGCTCCATGCACTCATCTCCTCAATGCAATCCTTTGCTGCTGCCCTTTCGCTTACCACAGTGGCATCTTTGTTACTGATAGTTTCTATTGCTGTAGTTTTAATTGCACCAAGCCCTGTCGTCTCTAACAAACCTCCGAGTTGCAAAAAAGTCATCGCATGCAATTCAAAACCCGGGTTTCCTAATGACTTGAAACGACCTATGTCGTGGTAACCGGAGTTACCCAGTAGCTGTGACACCATTTAAAAGCTTATGCGATTCAACATCGTACTTCGTAATTGCGTCAGCAATATTGGCTTTCCTGTAGTACGGTGGTTCTTAAGATGATTTGGTCTCGTGGTTTTACAATGGGATATTCCTAAAGAATATTTGTATTTTGTCAACTGAGCCACGTGGTGCACTATTAGACCCACGTGTGTTACAGCACTTTTGAAAATTTGTAGAATATAGATTTATTTTAATCAATTAGTGTAGGTAATCAGACTAGTGTACAGTAGCGAGACCTGTCGAGGCGAGCTCTTGGCATTGTACTTAACCCTTTGGGACGGGAAAAGCTTATGACCAATGTCCATAGAGATAAGCCTCGGCCAATCAGCATGGGGCAAAAAATCTCACGTACACGCTTCGAAGGGCAGCTACGCTGAAGCACAAAACGCCTCAGTGCAAGATATCGATTTGAACCATCCTCTCTAGCCGAAACACCGTCCATCTCACGAAGCGCACCAAAACTTTTGACGCCCTTCGTACGATCTGTGACTTCGCGCGGTCCATATCTTGATCGGACCTGGCATATTGCCATTATATGAGATGCCAACAACCGATATTTCGAACCGAAACAATGCTGTGCGGAAACATTGATGGTGCTTGGCGGCCATACCACAAGTAAGCTTTTAGTGGTTCCGAATAGCTCTATATGCTATCTCAATTACTCCAGAACCTTCACTGGGTTTTCTGTCGAGGCTTGTAAGTGCCTTACGTTTTTTATTCCAACAAGACGTAGTTCAACATAATATTATTTACTCACACTGTCCTGCATTTTCTTTCTGGTGAATATGGATTTGGTTTTGTGCTGTGGCATTCTACTTATCACATTATAACCGTGGCAAATTGTACTAAGCGTTGTGGACGAAAAACGTAATTGATTAGGCACTTCCTAAGGTCATAGTTGGAGGAAGTACTAGACATGGTATTAAACGAAGGAAAGTGATAATGTCAAGTGCGCACCTCTTCTGAGATCGTCGACGTGCATCAGTAAAGGTCTCTTTTAGAACAGACTCGTCTGCCAAAAGACCAAAAATCAGAAGGAGAATCAGCGCAAATTACACACGCGTTGGTACTCTTCCGCATGCATATTCCAAACATGACACGTCATAATGAATATGTGCCTTGTGTGCATTGTGGTGGAACACCTTGTTTCTTAATGAAGGTCGGAGAGTCAGTTGTATACAATGTATTTCTTTTGTATCCCGCAACTAGAAAGCCTGCTTCAAACAGTAATGAAGCACGAAAGGCGGCATACAAGCGTTACTTATATGAAAAGTACGGGTTTATGGGAAAAAGAGGGCGTGTTAGAATCCCACATTATGTTCTCGAAGGGGTTCGTCGTGTTTGGCTGGATGAAAAGGAAGTCTTTATGGTAACTAAGCAACAGTAAATTTATTCTGCTCGCAACAGCTTGACGTTATCGATTGTTGAGGTTATTGTATTTGGACGCTTTGGACGACCACTTTGCTTCAGATGCCGCTCAGCCTCTGTAGCAATATTATGCATGTCTTGGCGCACGTCACGAAACGCCTCTTTGAAATAAAAGAAGCTAAAGCAACTCACATGGAAACCGAGATGGCATTGAGAACATGGGAAAGATGTGTATCACCCGCGATGTTTGCCGCTGCTCAGCCGACACAAAAAGCAGTTGACGCTTTTTCGATTATGCGTTTAAAAGACCATATGATTACCATACGGAACAGCTGAGGTGCGGGAGTCCGAAAGGGAAGTATGAGATCTTCAAGGTACTGGGGGTAACGAAACCCGCTTTTGCTGATACTCTGTATAGTCCATGGCAAGCTGTTCAACTACACGATGATTTAGCGATAGAATGTCAACGTTCGACTTCCCAGTGTTACTTATAGATTTGAGAAGAGCATGTGCGTTAATGTTGCCTGCGTCTAAAACAAAATTCAGTATACTCATCGTGACTCGTCTTTCTTTCCGGACTGCCGCGGTGGTAGAACATAACTGGTCCAAACGGTCCACACCGTTCATAAACAGGTTATACGCCACAGTAACGGCCGGAATACGAAGGATGGTGCAATTGAGAGCTTCGTCTCCAGCATATTAAAGAAGAGGGGCGAGTCCATGAACACTTTTGACTGCATGATCATCATCCGGTTTATGAACGCGAGCTGTCGGTGTGTCTGCTAGCTCACTGGTGTACAACGAGAAAACCGTTCGATATTTAAACACAATGAGCCCACCCTTCTCCGCAATGATTAGTGAAGCATTTGCCGTTTGCGTTTTTTCGGAAATCTGCACCAACAGCCAATCACCTCTACATGCATGTGCCAAATGTTCAGTAGCTTCTTTCAGCGCTTCTCGATTAGCACCGTCGACGTTTGTAGAGCGCACGGTGCCTGATATTTTGCATTCACCGTCGCCAAGAGATTCTATTTGACGGGCTAACATGTACTATGTATAGAAATTGTCCATCACCACGAGACGACCATTTTCAGGAATGGGATGCAGCTGCGTCTGATGGGCCATGCGTGCGCACCATAAGGCAGATGCAGTAGATTATCGAACCCATTTTCCGTTCACTATGGGCTCGACGATCCCATGCAAGTTGCGAAATGTATTTGTATAACGTCGTACAGGAGCAACTCCGGTTTTATTCCCTGATCAATTATCTTTAAACGTATGCAAAATATGCTTGTATCCATCCGACGACGGCATACAAACGAACGCCAATTTTAATGGGCTTCGAATTCATATTGGACCAGGCTCCTTTCCGTCCTTTGAATCGAATAGTGTTCTCGTCAAGAGAAGTTCCTCCAACAGGCACTGCCAGGGTAGTTGCATTTCGCAGAAAATGCTTCAGTAGTTGACGGCCATGCCAGAGCAGGTCAAAAACGGCATTTTCTCCATCATAAGCAGCGTAAAGTCGCAAGGCAACTCGAATATGTTAGAATGTATCTCAACTCAAAGCTTCCTTGAATAAAGTATTCTCAAGTAAATCAGAATCGTTCCATCAATCCTTCAGCCTGCTTAGTCTGTACAACGACGTGCCGAGCTCTATCCCAAAGAAAGCCATGAGCTCGTCCATTTTAATGGATTTCTTTCTCTTCCCCCTTCGAATGAGCTCTTAACTTGTCCATGCTTTCATGCGATTCAAAAATCACGTATTCAGAAACAGTTATAGCATAAATTTTTCTCGATGGTGAGCATGTGCCCGTTTTACGAGATCTGGTTTTGTGAAATATAGACCACTGTTCTTTACTTATTTTGCGCAATAAAGAATCGTGTCAATGATATTCTTTATGTAACGAGCTTCTAAGCCTGTGATAAGGAACCGCTCTTCACCGCCATTTTCAATCATGATATCGTTATTGTTGATGTCACCTCCCTCGGCATTATGAGGTGCACTTTCTGTATGGCACTGGAAGCTGGTAATATTCAGACAAGCGTTATTCATGCTCAAGGGCATAGAATACGGGATGAACTATATTGGCCAGTTATTTTGGCGATCATTGCGGTCTTCGTCTTGAACCAAAGAGGAATTGCAAGCAGTGCAAACAAAAACCTTACAAGAAACAGAGCTGCACATCGTGAGATTCACATACGCACTATCATAAAATATTTATTGCCAGATACTTTGCATGACATAATCGCAGTTTTAGTTGGCGCACATACGCATTCAATCTTTTTCTATCCATTGTAATCATTCCGCTTATCTCTACCTCAGTAGCCATTAGCCAACTGCACACTTGGCAAAACAAGAATCTGGTATTTGTACGTTAAAAATCTCATGTCCAATGGCAGGGCTAGCTTATGTCTGCTGAGATAGATACAAGCCACCCGTGCCAAAAGGGTTAATCCGCCGGTTGAGTTCCACCTCCGGGCGTAGTAAAGCAAGTACACTTGAGTATTCTTTAGTGCAATGCCCTGAAGGAGTAGGTACCATGAAGGATGTTCAGAACCTTCCGCTCGCGAGGTTGTTTACAGACAGAGCTCTCACCAACTGAGGCATACGAGCCGGGTGCAATTCTGGGGCCAAGCCGCCGCAACAGGTGCAGGAAGGAGACCAATGGAGAAACCGGAAATCCGACAAATCTTGTGATTAAGGCAGTTTCCGTGGGTTTGCTGAGATTTCCCCGTAATATAACGGGCTATCTCGGCGCGGTCGGGTAATATCTTAGGCTGCATGGGTAGAGGTCAAACGCCGTTGAGCAGGTTGCGGACGTTTTCTAAAAAGGATAAACCGGACGTCTGGTAGGGCTAAACGCGTACGAGGGGGAATCTGGAAGAAGAAAAGAATACTCCAGACAATGATTTTCGGCGTCACAGGCGGTTGACTTCCGTGTTCCACAGCGTATTTCTTGAAGTTGGAGAGAGCTACCCGCGCGGGCGGCGAGATCAGACCGGAGATCCTGCTTGGTGCGGTTTACTAGGCGCCAGTGTGGGAGTGCCGTCGCAAGAACTACAGTAGCTCCAAGGACGAAATAGCCAAAATAACCTACTATATAAATACCGAAAATATTAAAACAACCGTGCAAAGCAGGTGCCATCTGGCACTCATATTATAGCCAGCGAGACGCGTGTGGCTACCGCGCGCGTGCCGGAAGGCCTTCCAGTGCGCATGCTATGTCACGCGACACACGCCCATCGGCTAGTCCGGAATCCATAGTACAAGAGGACGCGAATTGCACTTGCGACAAGAACCGTTTTCACATATACGGCCTAACCGGAATTCGGTGACTTGGCGAAGTGCAAAGGAAAACCTCCCTGGATCGAGTTGCACTTCATATTCTTATACTTTTTCTAGTTGGAGACTCTTCTCCAACGCCTTAATGTATTTACGATTCATTTAGGTGTGTTTACTAAGCCGCGAATCTCTAGGTTGCTTCATACTCGCTCCTGTAGGAGCAATGTCCGCCCAGTGAACCCCTTTCTGTGCTCGGTGTTTGCAATCCCCCTTCCAGGATTCTCCCGCCTCGTGACAGCGATTACCGGAGACCACCTCTAGAAACTCGCACCTTTGGAGTGAACAAAAACTCCGAACTGACATTGTTCTTTACCACCTCGAAAGGAGAACTGAAGGCACCGCAACTGGTGTTCCGACTTAAAAGGTCAGCTTCCTAAAGGAATCACAAGAGTCAAGACAGAAAAGTGGAATTATTTTACAACGTTCGGAATCCAACAGTGAAATTCTTCCGTAAGAAGATTCGAAATTGGAAGGAAATCACCCCCGACCTACTCCTGTATAGACCGGCTGGAACCCTCAATAAAAAACCCCTTACAGGACCCTCAAGCAACCGACTCTGTTGGTGGGCGCAGCACGCGCAGTGCACCCCAGGAGATGCCTGTCAGAATGGAGAATCCTGAAAGTCTCCTTAGGAATCATGGCTCCTCTGTGGAACGTTTCAGAAACCGCCTTTGGAGAGTACACGATCGAAGGCAAGTGAAACCCGCCGCGAAACCTCTAGAGAAGGTAAACGTGGGGATTCCTGAACCGCACGCGGCATCGCAGCCGCCACTTCAGGAGCTGCAGTGACGCGGACACCCAGAGGCTAACTCTCTTTTGGAGTCATTGGCCCCCCGCCTTACGGGTTTTCTCACACGAGACCTGGTCGAATAATTCCGTGTAGGTTTTGAGGCATACTTCGGGGCGCGCCACTACGCTCTTGTGGAGGAGATTGCAACGGAGAGAGCTCATGGTGCCGTGAGTTATATGCTGGACTCGGACCCCTTCCTAGAGGTGATCTCAGATGTTATCCGGTCGGAGGTTTGTTCCCAAACCGAGCAGTTGCTCCCGGCAGCGGCGATTGAAAGCTATTCTTGCGTACAGGACAAGTTCCCTCCATGAACACCTAAGGTGACCCCGTGCAGAAAATGACAGAATAATGCCGCCCCCTATGTCGGAGAAGGAAAGGATAGTGCCGTGGAAAAATGGAGACACTTCCGAAATATTGCTATGAATCGTCTTGACCTATCGCCCCACGGAAAAGTACAGGATACCGGTTGAAAGTACTTCACCCAAACAGAGAAGGAAAGGATACTTCTCAGGGGGACAGCCATAGCGGGGGTATCGTCAGGCACTCAGACAACCTAAAGGAAAGACGCCGAAAGAATAGGAGGGAGAAATGCAGAAAGCAAGACGCCGGTTCGGAGAGTAGATCAGACCCTGAATTCGTTAACAGCTCCAGCTCGGAGGACAGTATACCTCTTAAGAAGAAAAGCAGAACGGTCAGGAAGGTCGTTCCACTTAAAGACCTCTTCGCCAAAGTGGTGAATAATGACATCTACCGATTGAATGATCGTTCCACTCTTTGCGACGCATCGGCCGCTAGACGACTAACGAAGATCCAACGCCGCATGGATACTCGGAAGAAAAATATTCCATCTCAGGTGAAGGAAGACGCATCTCAGTTTTGAATTTTCCATCACGCTTCCGTGCGGCGTAGGATACAAATGGTGTCCATGAAAATGCCGCCGTTTAGTGCTTTCAGTTCTACCTCACAGGTCAAAGGCAATCACTGGCGCAGCCACGCCTCACGGGGCAGAGCACCATTGTGGATGATCCTGGGACGGAGGTCCTGACGACACACCTTGAGGTGGTGAACGTTCATAGTGTATGGTACGCAACGGATGAGATGATACCCGATGCTGATGCTAATGTCCCCTCCTACAGGCAGAGTCCGAAAATGACCGAAACAGTGTTCTCACAGAAGCTAGGGACGAAGGCCTCAAAGTGTGGGCGCGTGTACTCCAAACGGTGGTTGAAGTCGTGGTTTGACGAGGGACTCATTCCCTTGATCCGCGTCCAGATGTGTAATCACATGATGCCACACCGGAAGACCACCTATACGGAGCTGGTACGTTTCGTGGAGTCTTATAAGGATACCCATCATGCCGCTCGCCGCAGCCACGCTCCACCTCTGTAGAACGAAACGGCCTTAAGTAATCATCGGTCATCCGCCCCTCTGGCGAGGTTTAAGAGCTCACGCTTGATGGCGAGCAAGAGATCCGTGCTTTCATATTTTCCTCATCTCAGGTAGCACCGTCCAGAACGAGGACGCTCTCCTCCCCTACCCCGTACGCTTTGGCAGTATCCTGCAGGAATGTCCGACTCGCAAACTCTCGGGGCTTCTCATAGTCTTGCGGGTTTTTTTTCTCGAGAGTTGGTACACTGCACTACTCTCACCCCGGCAATGAGAGCGGCCATCCAGCACGAGCGAAAGAAGAATTTCCAGAACCTGAAGGACACACCAACGGAGAGTGGCAGTTATCGAACCACGTATATTGATTTCCGTTCCACTCAAGGAGACTACGGTTACCGCATCCAGTTGGAGTGTATCCTGTCCCACTTACATATGCGCCGCAATTGCAAAGGCCAGTAACCAAACCGATTGCAGCTCATGGGAATACGGCACCTCCCGGTGTAAAACCGCAGCAGCTATCCCATCCTAGAACTCAAATCCTTCCCAGCCGGGGACCCTCTTAGGATCACGCGTAGAGGCTCCGAGTGGCTTCTTACCGTCGCGATTTGGCCCCACGGAAGTCACCTATATGAAAAAAGGAGAATCCATCTGCACGGTTGACGCAGAATCAGCGGACACTCCATTCCATTTGGACCCATCCGACACCCTTGAGAGCTCTGTCTGCACGCTCAGCCCTGGAGATTATAAGGTATTTGCCTCTAAATTTTGTTCTTTACTCGCCTCCAAAATGTTGTGCGCTATCCTCGACACCGGAGCTGGCCCCATCCTGGTGCAATCTGACGGGCTCCCGCGATCTGCTCTCCGCTCCTTGAGGACTGGCAAGCCCCCTAGGGTGAGAGATGCGTCGCGTCGAGCAATGAACATTCTAGGAGCGTTACCTTTGTATATCCGGATGGGCTCCTTACACGTGAAGATGTGGTTCCTCGTGGAGACCAACTTGGCAGTACAGTGCATACTGGGCACTTACTTTGTGGATCAGTGTGTACGTGCATTATACACACGCCTACGAAAGGTGATGTTTCACGACGCCGTTCCTGTAGGTATCATGTCCGCATCTCTAGGACCGAACGCGAATGCCTGTCAAGTCGGTATTAATCCATAAGAGACGCAGCGGAATAAGCCACAGGTGCTAAAGAGTATCGAAATACCTTCAAAGAGTCAGGCCCAAGTTTTGGTGCAGATATCTGCATCTGACCTCTTATTCCCACAGGAGAGTCCGCATCTGACGATTAAGCAGCACTTCATGATGGAAATTTGCTTTATGGACATAGTGCCGACTGTTATCTTCAGAGCCATTCTTACTAATCTGAAGGAATCGCCTTCCCAGCTTCAAATAGGATCTGTATTCGGATTGGCACTACCAGCCCCTACAGGATCGGCTCATATTCTTCGTATGGAATGCCGTAATGAATATGACTCAATCGCAATCATACAAGCCAAAGTGGCAACGACCACTCCATAGGAAGCAAAGCCTGCCACGTAGCAGGAAACCCTCTAAAACGTCGAAGAGTTTAAATAGTATCGCCATAGGATAGTGGAGATTCTATCCGCATTTGAAAACATGTGGTCTGGTCACCTCGCTTAGGTGAGCCTGGCCAAGCGTTGGACCCAGCGCACACCTGAGATGAAACCGGTACACTAAGTCACGAGGAGAGCCGAGCCTCATGCGCGTGATTTTGAACGCGATGAGGTCTAGTGTATGCTAAATATATGCGTTATCGAGATTTCCAGTTCTGAATGGGCCTCTCCGGTGGTGTTTTAAAATAAAAGAGATGTCTCTTTTAGGTTCTGTAATGGCTATACACGCCTCAACAAGGTTACGGTACGCAACTCGTACCCAATACCCCGTATGGATGAATGTCTTAACTCCTTAGATGATGCGTTCGTTTTCTTCATGCTGGATGCCAATAGTGGCTCCAGGAAAATTGAGATGGGTGACTCTGATAAGGATAAGACAACGTTCACCTCTGACTGTTGAATTTTCAGATTCCTAAGAATGTCATTTGGACTGAAGAATGGCTCCGTTCCGTTCCAACGAGCGGTGCACATAATACTGTAGAAAATGAAATGGCAGTATGCCCTGGTTTATATTGACGATGTCATAATATACTCCTGTCGCGTGGAGGAGCACTTTATGCACGTCAAGCTCGTGGTCCAACTCCTCTAGGATACTGGACTCACCTTAACACTGGAGAAGTGTTCCTTTTTTTAAGCTTTGGTGGATCACTTGGGGAACGTCGTGCTCCTGTGCCGCCTACATGTTTCCGCGAAGACTCAAGATTTCATCATGGATGCTCATTCTCCCACAAACCAGACGGCGCTCCACTCCATCTTTGGTTTATGTAATGTCCGTCGGAGATTTGTTTCGAACTTCTCCAGTCTTGCAGCGCCGTTCAATCACGTCTGGGAGAAAGAAGTGCAGACGTAATTTGCTTTCTTGATAGAAGAATAATTTGAAGCCTTTAATACATTGAAAAGGAGACTAATAGAACTAACGATCTTGGTTCGCACGAAGCGGAATGGCCGAATGGTGCCGAACACAGAGCCCTCTAAATATATGGTTGGATATGTCCTCCCACATTTAAAAGCTGAAGGTAGACTTCAATCTATAGGATATTGCAGTCGCTTAATTTCATCGATGGAGCAGAATCATTTCACCGCGGAGCGCAAACAACCCGCCATTGTATGGGCAGAGTTGCTTTTTCTCCCATATCTGGAGAGTGCGCGTTTTATTATTAAGGACGCTCCATGCAACACCAAAGTGGATACTGTGTTTGACAGATGCTTACGGCTGCCTGAAGAGATCAAGATTATGCCTACTGGAGTACGAGTTTGACATGGTCCCCCGCCTTCGCATAAAACAAGAAGTGGCGGACGCGCTGTCACATATCTCCGAACAGGGAGAAGATAGAACACCTTTGGAGAACACTATTCCGTGTCTGATCATGGATAGCGCCGACAGGAGAAAAGAATCCGAAGGAAAATTCGTGGAATGCTGTGAACCTGCAGGCACGTTTACTGGACTCCTTTAGGTGATGGCCCTCGTCAAAGAGTAAAAGAAATTTATCCCTATCACCATAGCGGAGTTTTTGAAGGAACAGAGTATAAGTACGTACTGCATAGAGTGCCTCGCCACTTTGAAGAGTCTAACATAGTCATTTCATGTTGACCACGATGGCGTCCTTGTATGCCACGCTTTTCTGGATGATGCTCTTCAATAGGTGGTCCCGACGAGCATACGAGCGAGGGTGCTTTATCTCTTGCACTACCCTCCTCTTGCCGGGCACCCCGGTGGATTGCGCTTGTATTTAACCATGAAAAGGGAGTTGGCCGAACGCGGCTAATGAAGCCTTCCAAAGGGTGAGGGATTGCCACTCATTCGCCGCCGCTAGGGGTCATATCCGCAGACACCGGACGCCGCCCACCCTGTCCCCGCCTTCAGAACCTTTGAAGTTCGTAGACATGGAAAATATTAGCCCTCTCCCCAAGTCGGAGAAAGGATACAAATATATCCTCGCGATCACAGATTGTATCTCGAAGAGTACGTGCTCCACTGCCCTCCGGAGCACCATTGCAGCAGTAATTGTGGACAACGTTCTAGAGAACTGAGTTTATCCATATGGGATCCCCGTATACCTCCTCACGTTTGCGGCAAAACTATTCGGCTTTATCTCAGGAATGCTGGGGATGAAGCAGTTGTTTACCACTGCATACCACCCCAAAAAAAATGGACATGCGAAAATGTTTAACAAAACAATCGCCTCAGGGCTGACACACTATGTTGATGAGCACAAGAAGGACTGGGACTCGTATGTAGGCCGGCTCACATATGCATACAACCTACAGATGCATCGCTACGCGGGATCCGATTCTTATAATCTGTTGCTCTCGCGCGTCCCGTCTAGTGCCATTATAGCGGCACGCCCCACAGCGTACCCGGCGGATAAGCCACAGGCACCAAAAGCGGATCAATCAAAGCCATCCATTTTTAGGCATTATAAGGACGCACTCTCGCTCGCAAAGGAGAGACTCAATGCCTTGTGGAGGAGATATAAACGGGATTTTGACTTGAAAGTAAACTGAATCCTTTACGTGAAGAAAGGCGACGAGGTTTTTCTCGAGAAACCTTGGTAGACGTCCGACAAACCGCCGGACATCAAGCTCAAGTTAGCACCAAACACGTCAGGGCTTTATAGAATATTTGACATCTACAGGAACAATGTCGCCATTGAGGTAAACGGGCTCCGAGATGCCGTCTCTTGTGATCGGATGACGAAAGTCCAGACATCCCGTCTTTCAGGAACGACCACCATCCCCATTCAAAGGCTAAACGTGTAAATTCTTACTCCGACCACCTCAGGAGCGACGAAACCGATAGATACTGAAATTCTCGGCACACCTCTCGGTGAACCAGTGATGAAAGCTACAGACGCCGTCAGGACCCCTGAAGGTGATATATTTTGAGATGCGGATGATATTTTCTTTCAGCGATAGATCCCTGCAGGTGTACTGTACCGCGTACGACGGTACGGGTACACCTCAAAGGACGACACGGAAGAACCCCCGGAACACATACAGAGAAACGTCCTCAGGAGATAAAACGACAGTACGGAGCGGAAACGCATTCCTGCAGAGGCCTTTTTGTTTAGGAAAGCGGGAGGGGCCCAAAGACATAGTTGTTTTTCATCTGCAGTTTCATTTTTCGCCTCCAGGTCGCCGTTGTTTGTTTGTTGTATGATCTTGTGGTGGCAATTCTTGTCCTTGTGCGCCAAGGCATGGCCAACTAGTACAGCAAGCACCGTTCTGGGAGCCGCTGCTCTACCTCAAGGGTATTTTATTCTGTCACTTTTTGGGATAACTACTATCGCCGGGTTGTACGGAAGACGGTTCCGCCGACTGACGCTATAGGAAGAGCGGGGAGTACTAAGAAAGAGCAGACGGAGTCCAGTCAAGAATAGTTCGGGACCCAAAAAACGCCTCAGAGGAAATACGCGAACCCGCAGTCGGTCTGCCGCGCGAAAACTGGGACGTTCGAGAAAACCCTTGTAAGAGAAGATTCATCGCACGAAAAGAGACCGTTAGGACGTCGCCACCATTAAAAGCCGTTCAAGGATCCATCTATGACAAAATGCTCCTCAGAAAGGTGGTGCAAATCAGGAAAGAGGGTATGTAATACATTGGATCCTAAGATGATGTCGTCTATGAATAATTCTAGAATTTGGGTTTATTTTCGTTCCGTAGTGTAGATAATTAGACAGGTGTACAGTAGTGAGACCTGACGAGGCGAGTTCCCTGCATTATACTCAATCTTCCGGCTGCGCTCTACCTCCGGGAGAAGTAAATAAAGCATCCTTGACTAATCTTTTACTTTTTCCGGCTGGAGACTCTTGTCCATCGGCTTCAGGTATTTACGATTCTTTTAGATGTACTTTGTATGCCGCCAATCCTCAGGCTGCCTCATAGCAGCGCCTGTACGAGCAATGTCTCAAAAGCTAGTCCCTAGCTCTGCTTCATGCTTGGGGGCCCCCCTACAGGGTTCCTCCGGGTCGTGAACGAGGTTTTGGGAGAGAATCTTTACGAACGTGCGCCTTTCGAGTCACCAAAAGCCTCTAACGGACGTTGTTCGCTATCACCTGGAAAGGAGAACTGAGGATACCACATTTCCACTGCATCCAGCGTAGTGTGTCTAATTCACCTGCTTCAAAAGAGTCTCTGATTTGTTGTGCAGTTTGCCGCAGTCGGTATTCTTTGCTTCCGTACAACGCATTGATCATATCAAAGAGTCCCTTGGATTCTACATTGACAACCTTCTTGAATTTCTCTGAAGATGATATAGATTGCAGCGCACATTTGTTGTTAAATCCACGTTTTTTTGCTTCCATGCACGCAAGGATCTCTGCACCATATGAAGAGTACGACACTCTGTGTTGCTTGCTGCTTGTTTATTCAATAAAATGATATGTTGTAGCACTCTCTAAGGTTTTGTAGCTTAAGCCAGTGATCACTCCTGATTGACCATATGTCGATGACGAAGTTTCGTTAATGAAAAGATTGTGGACGGTCACAATGTTGATTCGAATGAATTTCTCTAATGGTTCGGAAAACATTATGACTAGTGAAGTGCACGCCAGTTTTCGGGGTTATTTGTGTATACAGAAATTTACCGAGGAACTAGTGCCAGGCGGGTGATTTGACCAAGTATCGCGCAAACTGTTGGCGCCACGTGTACTGCACATGTGAAATGGAGAGTTTCCTGTAGGACAGGTGCCTGGGAAACTGCACGAGTTCTGGCCCGAGTGGCTGGATATTTTTTTTAATTTTCTTAGAAGTTTCCTATTTATTTAATTTGCACCACAGTACTTACGGGATCCGGCGTCACCGCCGTCGCTTTCACTAAATGGTAATCAAGGTTCTGGCTTTGAAACTTTTGTCTACGTCTGTATCTGCCTCTCGCGAGGGATATCTTGTAGTGTACGGTTGCTCATACGCCTTTTTCTCTGAGAGCGCTCATACTTGTGTATATTACCAGTTTCACTTTCCGCGCTCCTTGTACGAAGATCTTTATAATTTCTGTCGTTTTCATCACGGCTACCTCCTCTTTTTTTCACTTTGGTGTTGCACTCTCCACCTTGTATATCGCAGGACCCGCGCTTTTCCGTCGTTTCCCCTCTTTTTCCTCCATGGAGGCACCGCACACCCATACAACTACCTACCTGTTCGCCTTAGTAATGTCCTGTACCACAATTGTGGCAACCATTGGTGCATGGTAGACCCAACGTAAGCACCTTGAGGCAGCGCCCCCCTACCAGGCCAAACCAGCTCACATGCTATCTATCTGTACATCTTTCTTTCCGTTTCAGATGCTACATCCTGCTGCATTGTTTTCCACTACTTACTGATATTAATTGGCTGCATGGAGTTGCAGTATTCATTCATTGACAGTGTGATTTCATGGCGTGGGTTCTGTCGTATGGTGCATCCACTGGATTGAATTTCGTTGTCAATGATCGCCTTACTTATCATGAACCGTTAAGCGATTCCGTTCGAAACTTTCTGCGTAGCCTCTTCCGGTCTGGCCAGGAGCACGTCATTGGAAGGCTCTACAATGCCTAGTGTGATTTGTCCAACTTCGTTCTTTCTCAAGAAGAATTGACTTACTTCATGTACTCTCTCGAAATTTGCTTGTTTTATTAACCAGTTCTCAATTACATACGCTCAATGTCGCTCTGCTTCGTTAACGCCATATGGAAGCTTGTCAAGCTTCCACAGTATTTCATGCTTTCTGTTGTATTCTCGTGGTGGGCAAACATAAATATTACGCGTAATATCTCCACTTTGCAAGTCCTCTCCTTTGATATCAATGCATCCCATTCAAAATTCTAGCAACGTCGCTATAGACAGCAGCATTCTCAATATGGGAAATTGTGCGCTGGTGGAATTGCATCTGATAGTGACTTTCTCTCTATCTCTGTTACCGCGTGGGCAGAATCTGGCTTTTAGTCGTTTATGGCCTTTCTCTTCGCGCATGACGTTCTACACAACGGGGGAGCTTATAAGTTTTGCATCCTTATGGTATGTCTTTCTCCATAACCTCAATATACGCCCCATTCCAGGCGCTATGAGTCTCCTACGATGCGACCTTGTCCAATAGCCGAGGCGGAGCGCAATCTATGTTTTTCCGTGTTTCTTGTGCACCCCCAGTGCTTTTAAAGTTCAGGTTCAAGCTTCGTTGCTCGTCTGATTTGAGCATGTGGTCTTGAACGGGGGAGCTGTTGTCCATCGCATGGGCTCAAATGTCTGTTGTTGGATCATTAACAAACACCTTGGTGAAGAGGCTCTTGTTAACGATAGGATACGGCTGCACCTATTTTTGGTCGGATCCTGGCCCAAAAATACCTAGCGTGACCTGCTCCCTATCGTCTGTATCTTGTATGGAATAACTTTTCTCTTCAAATGATGGCTTTTCGTGCGATGATGATGGCCTGTCGTCCGCCAGGACGTCCTCCAAGATTCCTTCTCGCAGCTCTTGGCTGAGAACTCCATCCGGTGACAATCGTATGTGTTCGTGGGTCACTGATATGGTTCGGCCGCGGTTGGATCTCCTGCACCTAAAAATAATGGGTTTGCAGCTATTACGGTTGCTCTTACGCATCTTCATGTGTCATTCTGTTTCGAAGTATTGTAATACAACCGTATATTTGATCCAGGATTAAGCGTGAACTGCCATACCAGATGGTTATCATGCAAACGGATCAGTACCGGGAGGGCTCTTGTTACCGTAGTGTTCTTTTGTGCTTTCAACAACTCGTCTGGTTTTTGGTGCTCTATAATTTCTAATAGCGATAAGGAATACCCCTGTGCAAGTTGGAAGGTGCTGAGGATCGATCGTCCATGGAATATATTGCATAAAAAAGAGGCTCGAGTAACCAATGTTTGTGCCGATGCTGTAGAAGTTTCTCGCGAGATACGACTGAATACCTACCTGAGTAGGCCATCGTTACGCTCCAAACTACCTTTTCTCGACGATGATGGAGACGGCCGTTCTCTGGTCTGTATCCCATGTGACTGGAGCACTCTTTTCAGTACTGGTGTGCTTAACTAAGGATCACTATTAAATTTCTTTGGCGCTCCTTATAGATAAATTCATTTTGTTTCCAGCTTTTTTGCCATCTTCTTAGCGTTTTTCTTGGCGATTACGACCCTCTCTCCGTAGTTGATACTATTGTGAATAGGTGTAGTACAGAGCTTAGGATAGACTTGAATAAATGCAAAGTTGATTTATCTTGATGACTCGGCTTGACTTCTATCATTCATCAAACCTGGTATACCATTGTTCCTTATATACTGTTCTGGTAAGGTTCTATGGCCTTCTAGACCTTCTAACAATTTCTATCACAAAGCATCTAGAACATTCTCAACAATTCTTCTATAGAATATTCTAGAACCATCTGGACTT
>JAHNZQ020000172.1:2057154-2110668 GCA_019155205.2 Gracilaria vermiculophylla | reverse complement strand
TCTAACAATTTCTATCACAAAGCATCTAGAACATTCTCAACAATTCTTCTATAGAATATTCTAGAACCATCTGGACTTTTCTAGTTTCTAGTTGCTTCTAGGAAGCTTCCAATGGCTTCTACAACAGATACCGCCATCCATTCTGTGGAGAACCTCTTACTTCTCGCTTTCGATGTAAACCACTACGCAATCAGTTTGGGGGGGACTGGTTGAAGGCGTCGTTAACATCAGTAGTAGTCACCCTTTCCCGTAGGTTGGGTGCCCAGTTGCTGCAAAAATGTCACAATCACTTCAACTCAGATCACAGAGTTGTGCTAGCTGAGCAGTAAGCTTTCCCGCGGCCTTCAAAATGGATTTTTTCGCTTCTGCCGTTGCATGCGTACACCTGTGCATCTTCTTGATCGCGTTCTTTTCGATGTGAATACCGCATCCGTCAACATCGAAAAGAGACTTAATTGAAGAAAACTTATGCGGCAAGAGCTTAATACGTATGCGGTGATTGCTATCCAGGTCCTGGTCAATTTATGTGTAGAAACGTCTCTGCTGCGTATCCATTGGCCGTTTCATGGGTACAGTCAACAGTTCGGTGCGGTTTAGCGTCTTGCAGTATCGTTTCAAATCGAGTCCAAGAATGATCGGCGAGGTCCCATCGTCAATTTCAAATGATAGGGAGGAAGGTCGTCCATGAATGTTGTTGACTACGGGGATCCATGTGGCCATAATGGGCTTTGGATTTACGCACGTGTCCCTCCATCCATGGAAACAGTTGTTCCCTGGGAACATCAAGTTTTAATTTGAATTCCATCGCATCGCAAAATGCTGTTGCTTTTTCCATGCCGCTCGTAGAGGTCTGTGTGCCCCTTCACCAAGAATATGGTTGAGATACGGCGGGAGCTTACTGGAACTCAGTGTAGTACAGTGGATCGAGCTAAGGACACCACACTCAGCGGGATAAAGGCGAGTCTTCTACGTCAGTATGTTTTCCTACTACAACCTCCCGTTTTGCAAGCGGCGGGGGTCCGTCTTAAGACTTTCTGACATTATTCCTGTAATACCGTGCTACCCTCCTCCGAGTCACCATTGTATCCCAACATTCTTTGCCGTCCTTGAACCAATGTTCGCGCTCTCCACAAGCACGACAGGCATTCTCCTGTTCCAGTCTTATGCTGGGATGCTGCTGAACGTTTGCTTAATAAAGACGAAAGCTGAGAATTTTCCATTCTGTTGTCATCATTATTTTCTTTATCATGCACGTGGGACAGCACCGCAGCAGTCGCATCTAGTCTTGAACATTGTGGTGTCGGAAGTACTTGCTTTGTTGAGGTTTCGCTGTATTTTTTATGCCTGTTTAGATTTGGTCGGATACATTCACTTTGCTGGAGGCATTTAAAGAGAGAATCAACTGTATCTGCCGCGAGGTTCAACGGTAGTTGAAACGACACTTTGGTGATCCCAGTTTCCATTGTAAGCCGAAAAATAACGCAGTTCATTGTGTCTGGAGACAATAGCGCATTACGCAGCATCAGAATAGCAAAGTGTCTGAAAAACAATTCTTAAACGACATCTGTGTTGTTTCTATACTTTGCAACTGCTCCCCTGAAATGGGCAGCGAAACAGAACAATTTTTCTCCATTCTTCCTTTCGAATTAGTGTACGGCATTAAGAATATCTAATTCCCGCTTAGCGACGTCAGTCGGTGAATCTGTAGCTATGATATCGACTATGGATTCATCCACTTGTTTGGCCTCTGTATCCTCTTTGTTGAAATCGAAAGATAGATTTACGGGCTCTTTTGCTTCTTTCAAGAGCTCACGAGCAGTGCTGTCACATCGAAGATAAGTGAGTCTTTCTGCTCCTAGAGATATCGCTTTGAACTTTGCATCAACTTCCACACACAAGAAACGATCATCTACATCCAAATTCGCAAAGATTGACTATACTCAACTTTTGATGTCACATTTCTTATGAAAAAATGGCGCTTATCTCACGTTTCCACTACAGTCAGCGCTTGAGCCACCCCCTGTTCCCATAACTATTTGACGACTGAATGTGTCGTTCATTATTAAACGGCAGTGCTGAAACGCACGCGTAGTATGGACGAACGCGAACAGGAAAAATCGCTCCTGCGCCTCTGGTTGTTGCTCTCCTTCCAACGGTATTTACCCGTTCGCTCGAAATACCCTTTTTATCATTTTCAGGTCTGTTCTTTCGCTGGCGCTCGTTGCTCCGTGCTCTCATCTGCTCTTTGCAACCGTTTGCTGTTTCCCTTTCGCTCAATACCACGTCATCTTTGTTGCTGACAATTTCTATTGCTGCATATTCAGAAGCATTAAGCCATGTCGTCTCTAACAACAGTACGTTAAAAAATTACAGGACACACATAAAGCTCGCTAAAATGCGCAATTTTGCCTACAGTAGCCGTCCCTTTCCCAAAAACCGTTCAATTTTGCGTTCCAAAAAGATAGGACATTTCAAACTTGCGCGTGATTATTACCACAACACGTTTTTTTCTTCAAACCGAAACTTTAATTCTTATTTGTATACCATTTTCTTATATAGTGAATGTAATGTAAACATAACGTATTATTGAAAGCCTAAAAATGCGCAGCTTTCATAATAAGCATAATGTTTTGCCAAATAATTACCCTTGTTATGAATTTTGCGCTAGAAACGTCGTTAAAGGAACGATACGTTTATAAAGAAAGAATAAATTGGTAACGAAAACGGCTTAAAAATGTTTTTGGTTTATAAAACTGGACAAACTTTTCTTTCTGAAGCTTCTACCAATAAACAAACCAAGACGCCATTGTGTGCTATGAGCACCGGAAAAAAGATATGTGCAAAACGAATGTGTTTTAAATTCAGTAAAACTTTGATTTAGATGAACTACAGTGTTTTGCATATTGCTATCATAAGCAGAGACACAGCAAACCAAATTTGAACCTAGAAAAGCTCTACTATAGCCTACACTGTGCTATGAACTGGATTCTCGATGAAAAAAGAAACATAAAAAACCTTTTCGGTAAGCATTATAGACTCAGAAAGGCTTACAAATGCTTTCACGCATCTGGTTTTAAATCTTTACATATTTTATCAGAAATGTGATATGCTCTTTCACGAAAATATTGTCTCAGTTTAGTAGTCTACAACAATGAAAAACATTCTATGCCAAATATAACTTAATGCCACGTAGCTACTTACGCGTTGAGTTTACTTAAACATCTTTGAAAATGAACAAAGATGTACTCGTTAAAATTCTTTATGGCCATTACAGGCCATTCTGAACAGGTTTTTGTTTAAAGAAAAGTATTGGAAATAGCGCGAAAACTATGAATATTAGAAGTATGGGGCGTTACACAAACGTGATGCAAAAGCGATTAATTAGTATCATTTAGTACACAGAAGCGAAAATTAACTACTGAGGAAGGAAAAAAGAAATTTGACAGTAAAATGTCCTATGATTTTAAACCGGTTTTTTAATTTGAATTTTTTTTGAAAACTGATTTTGGTAGCACTACAGGACTAAAAACTATGATTTGCATCAAAATGCCAGGTGTCCCATACTTTTGAAACAGACTTTAATTTAATACTATTTGACAATGGTGGACAAGTTTTAAGTTCCATCTCTGATTGAGTGTCGTTGATAAATATTTATATTAATGAGACGGTGTAAGAAGTAAAAATCGTATTAATTATGCCAAATAGTTTAACACCTTTTCGTCTCAACCTGTTTAAAACCTTCTACTTTTCAATAACCCAACCATGACATTTTCGCTGCCATTATAAACTTCTACCGCCCATCTGAGAGTTTTTGCTTACAACAAGCAATCCTAATAAAGCCAATTGGAGTTTACGTAATATCAGACAGCGCAACGAACCACCATATCCCAGTGCTATAAACCACTACGTGAGCAAAAAAGATATAAAAACTGTAGTGATACTATTTCTAGACAAACGATTGATCTTCGCGTATATTGCTGTTCTTTTCTGTACTAGAATATTCACCCACAAAATGCATTCTCAAGATATCCAAAATACTCATCGAAAAAGAGGAACTGTAAAAGAGCTACCATGCATCCGCTTTGATCTGTAGAAAAATATAACGCACCCTTTGAACTTCTATTTTTCTGCGTATAATCTCACACTTCGCGCAAAGTTTAGGATAAAGCATAAAACTAGACCATCTCGTGTAGTTGTTTACTTTTCATTGTACTAATGTTTGTTGCTTTGCTCTATCCCTTTTGTTTTGAACTCCATTTCTCTTTTTTTTTACTCTCCACCTAATTATTTAATTTTTGGGGGGAACATATATTGTTCTTGGTTTTCTAAATTGCAGGGACATGTTTGACAGCATCAAATACACAGTGCTGTGCAAAAAGAAAACAAGATCGCTTTGAAGACCAATGAAAGGTGCTCATTCTTGCTTCATTGGTTTAACGCTCTGACATTTAATAGGAAAGCTCATGAATGTCTTTTAGCGAACCAGTCTATGCATATTGCAATTTTTTTTTATAATAAACAAAAGAAAAAAGAGAAGCTGCGCAAAATGATGCGGCCAGTTGACTACAACTATTGTTCGTGTGAAACGGGGCTAGTCCAGTACTTGCTTTTCCTTTCACCATTTCGAGTAATGTTGATGCAATCCGTACGTGCTTAGTAATTCTCGTAGAGTAAGACCAAGCACATGCACACAGCCATTAGCCGTGCTCTCAACGCGTATCGAGCATGTCCCAACAGATCGTCGATCCAAAATGTCTTGAATAACGTTAGCGAGAAGATCCCGTGGTTCGCAACATCTTGCACGGAGCTCATTGCGTCCGAGCTCGCCTGGAAAGTGACATAGATTGCGTTTACCTTCTTTCTCCCTCCCGCGGGGAGAAGGCCACGGCGTGGGTTCAAGTCAGACAGCGAAAAAAGTGACCACCGCTCTTTTTCGAGACCCTGCGGCGATTCGGCATTTGTCACGTTTCCCTGCTCCTAACTGATCACATTGGCGTGAATCACGTTCTGTATGCCGTGGATGCGACATGGATACCAGCGACAGCCCTTTCTAGGTTTCGGCGTACTTCAAAAGTGCAGACCTCGCGGGATACGACATGCCGCCGCCGGATAAGTGAACGACAATTTTAGAAAACTGCCACGGCTACATCATTTGCGATGCATCGTGGATCAGCCCGTGCGTAATGTAAGTCTTCATTATTTTCCGTCCGCTTCGTTCCACCGCCACAAGCGTCAGCGATTCCACTCGCAGAGCAATAAAGTAGTGAT
This sequence comes from Gracilaria vermiculophylla, assembly GCA_019155205.2. NCBI lineage: Eukaryota > Rhodophyta > Florideophyceae > Gracilariales > Gracilariaceae > Gracilaria > Gracilaria vermiculophylla. The sequence goes on along the minus strand of JAHNZQ020000172.1, from coordinate 2,105,400 downwards.
GTTCACTTGTAGGTTATTGGAGAGCTGCAAAATGATTACCAACCGTCCCATCAGTTTAAAACCCTCTTTAAATCATTTTCCATCACTTTTATTTAGCAATGAGTATTTACGATCGACCCCAATTTTAGCAAGAATAGAGGGTAGAATATTCAAGCTATATTTGAAAAGATGATACTGACAAGGCTCATACAATACATAATTCATAACGTGTCCATCTAAGTGCAGAAGCTTTACAGGCATTTAACAAATTCGTGTATCATCTAAATGAAAAATGATTGTATGGGGCTGCAACAATGGACTTCAGAGAACTGGTACTGAATATTGGTTCAACGCAATTTCGACGCAAATAGTATTCTTTTACGTACTTTTACGTGCGCGAGCACTAGGCTTATATAGAGCGTTATTAGAATCACATACAATACAGGTTATAGCAATAAAACAAAATATTACGTGGCAACATTGCGCGGCGAACTCGCAATCACGAGAGGTACGGTACGAATCACACCTTCAGCCGACTTGTGAATTAAAGTATGAACTAGAATCACGTAGCATCAATACTCATCTATCTTTCTTCAGGCACAGTTTTTCTTTGTAGAATGGGTTTCGGACACTGTTATAAAAATGTAGAACTTTGTCTCACATTGTAGTTTCTAGCTATATTAAATCAGTATGAGAGCTGTTTTTCTTCTTGAAAGCATTAAAGAGAATGAATACTTCAGGAACTTAAGCAATCTGTCTCACGCTTCTTACTCGAAACGGAAAATTAAACAGGCAGGAGTTTCATGAAGCGATATATCATAAGTTTCTTTTTGTATAGAAAGAGAAGTAAAGAGGCCTATAGAATCACCAAAAGTATGTATAAGAACATCAAGCACCTTTGTTTCTGGGTGTGCATGAGCTACACATATATCCTTCATCAATGGCTTCAGCACCAGCTAGTATCTCTGCGGTCAGTTTTCTTTTCAAACATATATTTTAATTTGTGAGGGATCCATGAAACAGGATGAGAAATGGAGTTCATGGGTGACAAGCCGCAAAGCTGCCCAATAAGCACGTTGAGTTAACCGCTTTCGTCTCTTTTTCATTCATCACCAAAGTCCAAGACGGAGAGTTCATATTGTACTTTATCAAAGAAATAAGGATATTTGATTGTGGTACCAAGCTTTTAAGCTTAAGGAAAATAAGCCCCTGCTCAGTCATGTGAGAGAGACTTGTGTCGGTTGCTTTTCATTGCGAACGTAATGACTAGAAGGAACAAACAGGAGACACTGTAGTGAGGCGAGCGGCGCACGCAGAACCGGTTAGTATGCACAAAGAGGAGACTGGTCTAGGTAGCACAGAAGTGGCTTCATCTTTGCTATATAATCGAATATCTGTTCTCCTCAGAATAAATTGAAAATAATGCATAAGAAAAAAATTCAGAAGAAGATATGCAATGCATTCATTCCTGAAGGAGCGTGGCGTGGGGAGATATTATCTACTGCTGTGCCAATAACATTCTACTGATACATTTGCTCGCAACCCTTCGGGAAACTCAAACTCGTTCAGGTTCCCCTTTTCCGGCCATTCGTTGTAGTTGATTAGCAAGTTTCATGTTGACTCTGATCATCTGGTTGTCGGTTCTGTAGTACAATAGCCCGCAAGCAGGAATAGCACACGAAGACATTTGAATCTTTCTCTGAAGAGGTAGTTCAGCGGTAGAGCCCACTCGAGGGAACAACACCATTAGTCCTCTTTTACGGGTTTCATGGTAAGAGCCCATATGAGAGATGACCCCGAAAAACAGGCGTGCACTTTATTTCCAACCTCTCAGCTAAGGGCACCAACCCAAGATGGGCGTCCCGCAGGGGGATAAGATGCATTAGTACGCGCCCTTCTCCGGTTCGCCGGGAGTTCACGGCAACGAGCCGATAGCGTACGCAAAAAGCGTTGACCCAGCTTCATCACAACAACCACTTCCGTCCTCATCGGCTTCACTGGATACGAAAAATCTTGACTCCAACACCAGCGCACCACCTCCGAACCCTCTGACGTCGTCGAAAAACGACGGCCCGGATGCCAACAAAAACCTGTCCCCAGGTCGTCGCTAAGTCTTAGATCCCCCGGCTGCTTCTCGTGTTGCCAGCAACGCGCGTTTCTTTGCCGCCGAAGACCCCAACGGCCGACAGTGCCCATCGTACGATTACTTAGTGCGCCGTAGCTCGCTAACTCGACACGGGTAGATGCAACTCAGGTTCGGACCATGTTTCCAGCAAACCGCCATATGGAACGCCGAACTTCTGTATCGCTAACTCGACATAGCCGGCGTCCTTCCGGGAATCTCCACGCCAGCGTGGTAATTTCCTGGGATTGAAGGACCTGCGTCGCTGTATCAACGCACTAAGTCCGACGCGGTCGGGGAGAATCCGCTGCTGTAGCGCCTGCTGCGCTAGTGCGATTTGCATACCGACGGCAGAGCCCTACATCGTATGAAGTGATGGTCCCGGGTGAGCTCCAGTTCGATATAGGGTTTTACCGCACACTCAGGGAGATTCGGTATTGCGATTGCTTTGCGGAGTTGGAAACCCTCGAATGGCGGAATTTCTCTATCGCGAGGAAAAAGGCTCTTGCTGCACTGAACCAATCCTTCAAACGGAGCTACGCTACTTATTCCAGTCGTACCTTTCAAACGTCTTGCAGAACTTCATCCGTTTTGAACAGAAGGCACGCTCCCAAATGGGATATTTCGTCTCATATGAGAGTACGGAAGTGGAACGGATCGCCACGGCACACCGAAAAGGTCGGCTTGTCCCCTTACTACAGTGGTGAACCCACTCGGAGGCTTGTCGGGGGTGCTACGTTAAACTCCCTCCGGTGTTGGTCTAGCTGAGGTCATATCTCGTGAATGACCCGCATGCCGGAATGTGTTCGGAGGTGATTACCGAATGGGCTGTCCGCATGGCAGGGTATCCTCTTCCGGAGGTGTTTGACCAGTACCAGCTGTTGTACATTCAACTGCGTATGACGGCTGCCATTCGTCACCTTGACATGCGCGTCCCCCGCGAGGGTGTAGCCAACTGCAAAGAAGTTGCAGGACTTCTCAATTGCATCAATTCGGTCCATTGGGATGACGTACCACTGGACCAGAGAGGGCGTCACAAAGGTCAAACCGGTGGTTCGGGCCCAGGCTTAGGAAGGAATACGGCACGAGGGGGAGACACGGTGACGGTGAACTTGCGGGTTAAACGGAAACGTCAGCGCGTCCTTGTAAAGATCTCATGTCTTTGGTTTATCAGAACAAGCAATCGCAAGGAAGCGAGAATATTACTGTCAAACCGTTCAACTAGCCCATTTCATCGGGGATGGTATGTGGTAGGGAATAGGTTCTTCACGTCCAGGATGGGACAGACATATTGGAAGAACTTGGACGTGAATTGTTTTCCGTTCTCAGATACTCCGTACATTTGGTGGCCATAGGTGAATATCTAATGCGTGAAGAACGCATTCGCAACCGTAAAGGGCGTAATCCTTCGTAGAAATACAGTGTAGTACAGTGAATCCTAAGGTGATTGGGTGATGTGACTTTCGGACAGGATATTTCCAAGGACGGCTCATTTTTTATTATCTGAGGCACGTGGTGTATAATTTGGCCCACGTGCGCTACAGCACCCTTTAAAAAACGGTGGAATTTAGATTTATTTTCGTTGATTTGTGCAAGTAGCTACTACAGGAGTGAGACCTGCCGAAGCGGGCGTTAGGCGAGGTACTTAATATTCGGATCGAGCTCCACCTCTTGGGAAGTAAAGAAAAGACCCTCGATTCTACGTCTATTTTTCTGGTTAAAGACTATCGTCGAACCTCTTAAGGTTTCTAAGCCGCCGATCCCAAGATCGCCTCGTCGCAGCGCCTGTAGGAGTATTCTCCGCCCAATGAGCCTCCCTCTCTGCTTGATGTTTGCGGGTCCTCTTTCAGAATTCCCCCAGCTCGTGACGGAGATTACCGGAGACCACTTTTCGGAACGTGCATCTTTGGAGTCAACAAAAATTCCTAAGGGACTTTAGGCACTACCAAATCCAAAGGAGATCTTACGGTAACGCAAAAGGTCTCCCTACTTAAAAGGTCAGTTTCTTATAAGGAGCACAAGAGTCACGACAGAACAGCCTTTCTTGTTGGCAACGATCGGAACCCAACAGTGGAAGAATTCCTTAAGAGGATTCGGAGGTGGAAGGAAATCACCCTCAACCTACTCCTATATGGACCTTTCAGAATCCCCGATGGAAACCCTCCTACAGGACCCTCAATCAACCGACTCCATTGGTGAGCGCAGCACGCGTACCGCTCCCCAGGAGATGACCATCAGACTAAAGGATCCGGAAAGTCTCCTTTGGAATCCTGGCTCCTCTATAGAGCATTTCAGGAATCGTCTCTGGATAGTTCACGGTCGAAGACAGGCGGAACCCACCGCGGCACCTCTGTAGAACGCCGATGGGGAGGTTAAAGAACCGCACACGGCATCTCAGCCACCGCGTCAGGAGCTGCAGGGACTGGAAAACCCGGAGGCTGACTCCTTCCTGGAGTACCTGGCTCCGCACCTTACGGATTGGCTCTCACAACAGCTATTCAAAAGATTTCTTGCAGGTATCGAGAGGCATTTCGGAGCGCGCAGGCACTCCCTTGTAGAAAAAGTCGCAAAGGAGAGGGCTCACAGTGCCATGGCATTTTTGGTGAAGGCAAACCCCTTCCTAGAGGTGATATCAGAGGTTAGCTATGGGGAGGTTTGTTCCCAAGCTCCAGAGATGCTTCCCACAGCGGCGTTTCGAAGTCATTCTTTCGTACAGGACAGGTTCCCTCCATGAAAACCGAAGGTAAGCCCGGGCAGAGAAGGACAGAATATCATCACACTGCACGCCAGGGGAGGAAAGAATACTGCCGTAGAGAAAGACGAACACCTCAGGAATATTGCTATGCAACGTCTCGACCTGTTGCTTCACGTGGGAGGACAGGATACCGGTCACGAATTATTTAACCCAACTAGAGAAGAGCAGGGTTTTTCTCGGGTGAATCGCGAAACTGGGGGTATCGTCAGTCACCCAGACAACCTAAAGGAAAGACACTAAAAGATACGGAGGGGGAAAAGAAGAAAGCGAGACATTGACTCTGAGAGAAGCTGAGACTCTGAATCCGTAAACAGCTCCAGCTCGGAGGACAGTATACCTCCCATGGAGAAGAGCAAAAGGGTCAAGAAGGTCGTCCTACGTACCGTCATCTTCGCCAGAGTGGTGGACTCTGACACGTACAGGTTAAATGATCGCTCCACTCTTTACGACGCGTCGGTCGAAAAATGACTCACGAAGATCCAGCGCCAACTGCATATTTAGATAAAGAAGCACAAATTCTCAGGTGAAGAACCATCTCGGTGTTGAAGTTTTCTCATATGCCACCATTCATCGTTTAATAACAACGGTGTCCATGAAGTTGTCGCCCTCGGGTGGTTTTAGTTCTACCTCTCAGATCCAGCGCACTTGATGGTGCATTCGCACCTCACGGGAGGTGAGCAGCATTGTGGATGACCCTCGGACAGAAATATTGACGATGTATCTCGAGGTGGTGAATTTTCTCCTCAAAAAGTACGTTATGGACGATATGATTGCCGATGCTGACACTGAAGTCACCTACTATAGGCAGAACACGGGAATGAGCGAAACGAAGTTCTCGCAGGTGCTTTGGAAGAAGGCCTTACGGTGTGCGAACGTCTACTCCGAGCAGCGTTTGAAGTCGTTCTTTGTCGAGGGCCTCTTTCCCTCGATCCGCGCCAGGGTGCGTAATCACTTGACACCGTACCCAAAAACCACCTATATGGAGGTAGCATGCTTTGAGGAGTCTTTTGGAGATAAGAAGCGTGCCGCTCGTCGCAGCCACACTGTATCTCCCGAAAAACTGACGGCCTCAAAATACCGTCGGGCATCCATGTAGTACAGTGGCTCCTACGGAAATATGGTGGTTTGGCCTTAAGGCATAATATTCCTAAGGAGGGTTCGAAATTTATTAGCTGGGCCACGTGGTGCATAATATTGCCCGCGTGCGCTACAGTATCCTTAAGATACGGTAGAATTTATTATTTATTTTAGATATTTTATGCAGGTAATTAGCACAGTAGTGCGACCTGCCGAGGCGGGCTCCCGGTTAGATATTTAAGCTGCCGGTTGAATTCCACCTCTGGGGAAGTAAAGAGAAGCACCCTTGAGTCTTCTTCTACGTTTTCATGTTGGAGTCTCTTGTTTATTCACGCAGGTTTCTAAGCCGCCGATCCCAAGGTCGCATCATAGCAGCGCCTGTAGGAGCATTGTCCGCCCAGTGAACCTCCCCCTCCGCTTGGTGTTTGCGGATCCCTTTCAGAATTCGCCCGGCTCACGACAGCGGATACCGGAGACCACCTTTAGGAATACGCGCCTTTGGAGTCAACAAAAACTCCTAACGGACGTTGTGCTTTACTACCTCGACAGGAGGGCTGACAGTACCACAATCCACCGCGAAATAGGACTCCAGCACCTCAGGGAAAGTCGGCTAGCTCACGCTCTTGGAAAAGCAAGAGGGCCTTGATCTCACATTTGCCTCATCTTTAAGAGCAGCGTCTAGGACGAAGACACCCTCGTCTCCTCCTTCATATGCCTCGGCAGTATCTTACAGGAGTGTCCGAATTGCAAGCCCTCGAGTCTACCCACTGCCTTGCAGTATTTTATTGTATCGAGAGACAGTACACTGTACTGCCCTCATCGAGGCAATGAGGGCCGCCACCCTGTAAGAACGGAGGAAGAACTTCCAGGACCTGAAGTACACACCAACGGAGAGGGGAAGTTATCGATCCGCATATCACGATATCCGCTCACTTCAAGTAATACACGGTTACCGCGCTTCAGTTTAAGTGCAGCCTGTTCCAATGGCACTTGTGCTAACAGCGCAGGGGCTGGCATCCAAACCGTTGCATCTCCGGGGAAGACGGTGTATCCTAATGCGGAACTGCAGTAGCCGTCCCCAACTGGAGCTCACCTCCCCTCCGACCAGTAAATCCCTTAGCGCCACGCTGAAATGCTCCTCGTGGCTCCATACAGTCGAGCCTCTACCCCACGGAGGTCTCCTTCAGGAAAGAGGGAGAAGCCGTCTGCAAGGTTTACATAGAATAGGCGCGCTCCGCAATTTCTTTGGACCCAATTGACGCCTCTGAGGAATCTGTTTGCACAATCCACCATGAGAATATGAAGTTGTTTGCCTCTGTAGGATGTTACCAGCTCGCTTCCATATCGGCGCGCTCTATCCTCGACACCGGAGCTGCCCACAACCTGATGAATGCTCACGTGCTCCTGTGGTCTGCTCTTGGCTCCGTGAGGACTTAAAAGCTCCATACGGTGCGTGATGCGTCGTGTAGAGTATTAAACATCTTAGGAGCACTACCTTTGTATTTACAGATGGACGCCCGACAGGTAAAGGTGTGGTACCTCGTGGCGAACACCAAGGCAGCACAATGCATATTTGGCACTTCCTTTTCGGATCGGTATGTACGTACAACATACCCACGCCTGCGGAAGGTGACGTTACACAACGCCGCCTCTATAGGTATCACGTCCACATCTTTGGGACCGGACGCCAACGCCCGTCATGTGAATTATCTTTCAGAAAAGAGGCAGTTGAATAAGCTCTGGGTGGTGAAGAGTATCGAAATACCCGCGAAGAGTCAGGTCGAAGTTTGGGTGCAGACCTCTGCATCTGGCCTTTCATTCCTACATGGGAGTCCACACCCGATGACGAAGCAGCACTCCATGATAGCAGACGGTGTTATAGAAATTATGCCGAACATTCCCTTCAGGGTCGTGCCCGCCAACCTAAACGAGTCTCCGTTACGGCTCCAGAAAGAAACTATCGTCGAATCTGCACTACCCACCACTGAAGGACTGGCTCATCTTTTTCGTGTGGAAAACCTTGCGGAACGCGATGCCTTCGCCATCATGGAGGCTGAAGCGACATCAACAGCCCCAGAGGAAGAGAATCCTGCCACCTGGCAGGAGAAGCTCCAAATTGGCGAAGATTTTGGAGAGTATCGCCATTGGATAGGGGGGATGCTATCTGCCTTTGAGGACATGTAGTCTGGTCGCCTGGGTCAAATCAGCCTTGCCAAGCATAGGATCCAGCTCAGACCCGATGCGAAACCGGTACATCAACTCCCGAGGAGGGCCGGACCCCATGCCCGCGATTTCGAACGCGATGCCGTCACCCGGATGCTGGAGAAGGGCATTATCGAGCCTTCCAATTCCGAATGAGCCTCCCCGATGGTGTTTGTGAAGAATATAGATGGCTCCTTGAGGTCCGGAATGGACTACAGATGCCTCAACGAGGTGACGGTACGCGATTCGTACCCGATACCTCGCATGGATGAATATATCGACGCCTTAGGCGATGTGTCCGTTTTCTCCACGCTGGAAGCCAACAGCGGCTACGGGCAGATTGAGGTGGACGACTTCGATAAGGATAAGACAACGTTCACCTCGCACTGTGGGAACTTCAGATTCCTAAGGATGCCATTTGGATTGAAGAATGCACCCACTACGTTCCAACGAGCGGTGGGTATAATCCTGTCGACGGTGAAGTGGCAATACGCCCTGGTGTATATCGAAGATGGCATTACATACTCCAGTAGCGTGGAGGAGCACGTTATGCATGTCAAAAACGTAATCCAACTTCTCTAGGATACTGGACTCACCTTAAAATGTACAGTTTTTTCTTTTTCAAGTCTTCGATGGATTTTCTGCGGCACATTTTACTCCCGAGCCGCCTCCAGGTTTCTACAAAACCTCCGGACGCCGTCAAGGACGCTCACTGTCCCACAAACCAGAGGGAGCTCCTCTCCTTCCTGGGGTTGTGTAATGTCTTTCGGAGGTTTGTCCCGAATTTCTCCAGCACTGCGGCGCCATTAAATCGCCTCTTTGATGAATACAATCCGACCCAACTGGCTATTCTGATGGGCGAAGAGTTTGAAGCCTTTAACACCCTGAAGATGAGACTGATAGAGCCACTGATCTCAGCACTCCCGAAGCGGAAAAACCGAATGGTGCCGGACACAGACGACTGTAAATACCAGGTAGAATGTGCCCTCCTATATTAACAACCTAAAGGTGGATTTTAACCTGTAGGATACTGGAAACGCAGTATTTCAGCTATGGAACGGAATTATTCCACCTCAGAGCGCGAATGTCTCGCCATGGCATGGGCGGTTTGACTTTTGCGAGCGTACCGCGAAGGCGCGCTTTTCACCTTGAGTACGGAACATGCACCAGTGAAGTGGTTATTGTTTTTGACGTATGTTTCCGGTCGCCTGGAGAGGTGAAGACTACGCTTTCTGGAGTTCGAACTCTACATTGTCCACCGTCCTGGCATATAGCCGCAGGCCGCGGACGCACTGTCGAGAATTTCCACCAAAGGAGGAGACCAAACACCTCTGGAGGACACACTTCCATTTTTCGTCATCAAGGACGCCGACAAGGAAGAAGGATGCGGTGGAGAATGCTTGGAATTATGTGAACCTCAAGCGAAGTTTAGTGGGCTCCCTGAGGTGATGGCTCTTGTTGAGGAGAAATAAGTTTTTCCCATCACCATATTGAAGTTCGTGAAGGAGCAGAGTACAGATGCGTACTGCAAAGAGTGCCTCACCACCGTGGGTAGTCTAACATCGTCATTCGATGTCGACCGAGACAGTGTACTAGTACGCAGCGTTCCCCTGGACAGAGCTCTTCAAGAGATGGTCCCCAAGATCCTATAGGACAGGATGCTGTATCTCTCACAATGATATCGCCTCACCGAGCACCTCAGTGGATCACCCATGTATTTCACGATGAGCAGAGAAATATATTGGCCAAACATTGGTAATGATCCCTTCCAAATGGTGGCGGTTTGCCACTCGTGCGCCACCGCGAGGGGTAATATCCGCGAACCCCGGACGCTGCTCACTCTGTTTCCGCCTTCCGGACCTTTGGGGTTCATGGCCATGGACATTTTGGGCCCTCTTCCCGAGACGGAGCGACGGTACCCATTCATTTTCGTGATTACCGATCGGTTTTCGAGGGTCACGCGTGCCATTCCTCTTCAGATTCCCACCGCAGCAGTAGTTACCGACACTGTTCTGGAGTGCAAGGTTTACCCATATGAGATAACGTTGTATATCCTTACGGACAACAGAACCCAGTTCGCAGCGACTCTATTTAGTGCCATTTCTGGAATGCTGAGGATGAAGCTGTTGTTTACGACTACCATCCATCCCCAGATCAACGGACATGCGGAGAGGTTCAACAAAACCATCGCCTGGAGTTTGAAGCACTACTTTGAGGACCGCCAGAATTATTGGGACGCCTATGGGGGCCCGCTCACGTGGGCCCGCTAACGTAATCATACAACCAGCATGTGCACTGCTGTACGGAACTGCTCCTTTCAATCTAGTGCTGTCGCGCATCTCGCCTACTGCCGTTATTGTGGCACACGCCACAACGCATTCGGCGGATAGGCCACAGATAACAACAGCGGCGCGAGGAAAACACTGCATCTTAAGGTGGTATGAGGACGCATCCTCCCTCGCAAAGGAGAGACTCAACGCCTGGCAGAAGAAATAAAAACAGGATTTCAAACGTAAGGTGAAAAAAGCCCTCACCTGAAGGAAGGCAACGAGATTTTACTGGACAAACCTTGGAAGAAATTCGACGAACCACTGGACATCACGCGCAAGATAGCGCCAAAACCCTCAGGGCCTTATAAAGTCATGGACACCTATAGAGACGCTGTGGCCATTGCGATAAACAGGTTCTGAGACGTCGTCTACCATGATAGGGTGTCGAAAGTCCTGACGAACACCCTTTCAGGAATGCCTGCCATCTCACCTCAAGGGCCGGGCGCGGAACATCCTCTTCCAACCACCTCAGGAGCAATCAAACCACTGGGTACTATAAATTTCATCAAACCGTTCGGTGAACCATTGATGGAAGTTCCGGACGCCATCATGACTACTCAGGGTGATATCCTCAACGAAGTAGACCATAGCATCTCTCACCAAAAGACCCCAGCAGGGATACCGTACCGCGTCCGCTGGTACGGGTACACCTCCAAGAATTACACGGAAGAACCTCCAGGATATACATATCCCAGAGAACTTCATCAGAAGATACAACGCCAATATGGGGCGAAAACGCTTCTCCGCATAGGCATTTCCGTTTAGAAAAGAGGAAGGGGACCCCCAAAAAGAGTTGTTTTTCGTCTTCGCTATCCATCCTACCCCTGGAGTTCTCTTTTTAGCCTCCAGCACGCCGTTTCCTGCCTTTCGCACGCTCCCTCGGCGGCACTTCGTGTTGCTGAGCGCGCGGCCACAGCCTTTTGTATTGGAACTACCGTTCATGGAGCTTTTACTCCAACTCAAGGATCTTTTATTCCGCCACTACCGGGGAGTAACTCCCATCTCCAGGATTTCCGCCGCCTACAGGTCTCCGAACCGCGTCGCATACTCGGCTTCGAGGAAAACTTTCGCCGTGAGCGCTGGGCCCTCGAATAACTTCGCCAAGCTCTCCTGGATGGACGCCATCGATGTTTGGTTTATCTGGGCCTTATGAAGTTTTATGACCCATGTGCGAGCCTCGCGCAGAGACTCTACAGGAGAAGCCGGAGCAGGAGGGCCCGTCATCAGGCACGCCTGCATCAACTACTGAAAAGCAGCAACCAGAGCTCCAGAGGATTCCCCGCCCGAGGGTGCGCCAGAAGCGGCACCCTTCGTCAACGGAACAACGGCCGCCACAGAAGGAGTGACAGAGGGCGGACAGGCTAGGACAGGGGGCTCCCAAGCGGATTCTGCAGACACCGTCACTGAGACCGGCAGGGTCAATGATGGTATAAGTGACACCGAAGGGGACAGTGGTACGGGAACCAGAATGCTCCTCAGGCGAGGCTGAAAGAAGGGTACCGGGACACTCCGAAGTCGGGGTTGCACCACTGGGGCCGAAGCAGGCGGAAGAGGAGTCATCTCGTCCTGTTCCATAAGAGACATGGCGGCCACCACTGCGGTACGGTCCGGCATCGAGGCTGGAGGCTGCGACCCGACCTCAGAAGTAGCAGCCACGTCCTGAAATGAAGCCGGTAAGAGAAGGGGCGTGTGAGTTGCCAGGCGCTTCACCATGGAATCGTAGTCGGAAACATGGAGCCGGGGCACCTGAGGAGCCCATGAAGGGGCAAGACAGGGAAAGGCCGGGTAGGCTCGCCTGTCATCGTCTCCTTTTGAGGCTCCTAAAAATGGGGTGGAACTCGTCTTTACCATAGTCATACCTAATTAATTCCGTCGTATTGTTCCATGTCACCTGCAGGTGGTAATGTAGCAGGGTTTCCGCTTCTAATTCCCTCTACGAGGTGCACTTGATCAGGTTCTGAATTCCGAATGAGCGCAGAAACAGGATAATCGACGCCGACGAGAAGAGCAAAACTCCAGCGGTTGGCTACTACGAAAAAGCCCCGGTAGAGGCGACCGTCGCAGCACCGGGTGTAGGAAAGGAAGCCTTCGTCCGCTACCTAAAGATAAGCCATTAGGGCGCCGACCGCAAACTCCGCCGGGGCAATCAATATGAGGAAACGCCCAGAGGAGTCATGGAGATCCAGGACCTCGAAGGTGTGATATGCGAAGGTGATGAATGTTGCCACATAGCGGTGCGGGGATACTCAATGGTCCCTCCAGGAGTCATTCATATTGAGATAATACTTTGGACGTTTCTCGGATGGCATTTGATGAAGCTCCATGTTGTGCCAATCGCAGAAATATCCAAAATCGTTCCGCACTTGGGTCTCATCCGCAAGGTGCGTCCCCGATCGGTTGCGAATGAGCCAATAAAGACTATCGTTACGGGGATCGAAGGGCAGCGCCGCAAGGGCAGAACGTCCATCGGCGATGCTTCCGGGCCGCCCCGCTTTCTGGTCTGCACTTTCCTTCTGGTGGAGTTCTTGGAGTTGAGTCTGGATCTTGTGCTGCTCGGCACGCCTAAGGTAAGAAGTGTCGCAGTATTCCACTGTGGTCGGAGCTGTTTAATCGTGCCCCGGAGTGTGGAACCAGTGAGCGCGAACGGCTTCGACGCGGTTCCGCGTCTAGTCATTCCAAGCGGCCTCCGGTACGGCGTGGAGTATTATAGCCTAAAGGTACGGTCCTAAATAGTCAACATAGTCCTCCACGGGGCACCGGAGACTGACGCGTCTGTCCTGGAAAGGCACAAAGACTCGCGTGGCACGATGGTCAAAGTGTACCCCTGGGCGGAACGGCGCACCACTGAAGGTGTGATACCCCTCAGGATTGGACGAAGACGTTGGCGCCAAGGCTGGAGAAGTCATTCCGAAGATGAATGTAGCTGTAAAGCTTGCGAACAAATATGTCATAGCGTCTGAGGAGAATGGCCTAATGCCGCTGGAAGAGCAACCCGCGGTTATATCCCCAACCGGAGACGGATCCGCGTCAAGACGCCATCGTGAAATGTGCAGAGAGGACAGACGATGGGATGCAGGCCAGGTATGGAGCACCATGGCAAGGAGCGAGTTCATGGGAAACCGAGCACAACGACAGGCCAGAAGCAAAACGTATAAGTGTGTTGTCTTCTATGAAGATGGACGAGTGGACGCAAAAGCGTGAGCGTTTCTTAAAACGGATCCTCGAAGAAATCGGGATTCCGAGCGCTCCAGCACAAGCAGAGTGCGCCGAGAAAAAGGGACGAGTATGAGTCGTGAAGAGCTAAGGGCCCGGATCCGCCACAATGGAGACGCACGAGCCTGCCGTCGGTAGTGAGACCTGCAAACGACGGATCCCGGCGTGATACGTAATCAGCCAATCAAACTCCAAATCGGGGGAGGTAAAGCACGCACCCTTGATTCTATGTCTATTTTTCTGGTCGGAAACTCTCGTCGAATATCCTTAGGTTTATTAGCCGCTGACACCCAGGTCGCCTCGTAGCAAGGTATGTAGAAGTATCGTCCGCTCAGTGAACCTCCCTCTCCGCATAGTGTTTGCGGATCCCTTTTCAGAATTCCTCCAGTTCGTCACAGCAATTACCAGAGACCACTTTTAGGAACGCACAACTTTGGAGTCAACAAAAATTCGTAACGGACGATGTGCACTACCACCTCGAAAGACGAACACATGGTACGTCAGAAAGTTCGAATTTGTTTTGAGAACCGGTCTGCGATATCGAGAAGGAACTATTTGTCTCTCTGGGACGTGGTGACTAAACCGGCGGTGTAGATCTTAACAAACGCAAGCGCGGCCCGTGCGGGGAAAAGCGAGAGTTTTCTTGTGTGTTTACGGAGCTTCAACATGTTCTCCGCAAACTCTGTGCAGAAACATAAAATTTTTTGTATCAGTCTACCACCATGGTGTGCCAGTAAACGTCACTCCTGAGGGTCATGTAGAGCTTCCTACCGCCAGCGTAGGCGCTGACGTTCGCGTAATGCAAAAGGTGCAACACTCGCGTTTGACGGATGTGAGGAACCACGATCTGTGAAGTGGCTTCGAAGGTGCGGATAAGATACCCGACTTTATTAAACCTGAAAGATAGAAGTTCGCCACCGTCGATACGGGGTCGTATCTCCGTGCAGAATAGATCTGCAAAATGTTTTTGGATTATATCCTCCACTTGTACTGGTAGAAATCACCACAGTACGGTTTGTTCATTGTATCTCGCACCTTCGGCGAGCAGATTGTCAATATGAGCTCCGGAAGCCCATTCGACTGGCTACTCTGGTTTCGTGGGGTCTATAATTTGCGGACCAGGTGATTCTGCCTTTAAACACAGAATTACTTCGTCCTCTGAAGGAAGTGCTTCCCCTGTAGTGGAAAGGCGCGACAGGGCGTGGAACTCGGTGTTATGTTCACCTTTTTTTGTATGCGATTTGGAAGTCGTATTCTGCTATGCAGAATCTCCATCGCTTGAAACGGCCTGAAGGATCCGAAATGTTCAAAAACGACCTCGGTGAGGAGTAATCCGTCTAAACTGTAAAAAGCTTCCCTCTACGATGTGGGCGAAGGGTGGATAATGCCCATAGGACTGCGAGGAATTCCTTCTCCATTACGGGATGGTTTTGCTCGTTTTCATTGCGCGAGCGTGACCAATAGCCGATTAGGTATCGTTCCCCCCCACCCTCAGAGCTGTGTTTCCGAAAGCACAACAACTCTGGCAGTCGCTCGAATCCGTGTAAATGGAGTAGAGAAGACCGGGTTTGGGTAACGAAAAGATTGATGCTGAAATGGCCACTTCCCTAAGGGAGTTGAAAGCATCCGTTTGAGAGGATGCAACGGGTTTCAGTTTCGTTGGATGACCCTTCGACAGCAACGCGTGGGGAGGCGCGGCAACATCCGAGAAACTTGAGATGAACCATTTCTAGACGTTCACTATCCCTAAAACGTAGCGTGGTTCTGTTTGCGATCTGGGTTCCTTTGACATGGCCATGGATTTTTCACGAGGTTCTTCGATCGACAACTGTTCGGGACGGATTATTTGCCCCATGTTCCTTACTGTCTCTGTGATAAACTTGCAAGTTCTCAGTCTGAGGGTCACCTGTGCATCTTTTAAAACGATAATGACGTCCCTCACATGAAGAGGGGTGGTCATCCAGGTTATCTGAGAGGACGACGATGTCATCCAGATACACGAGACATTTATGCCACTTAAAGCAGCTTCAAAATGTTTCCATGGCTCTCTAGAACGAAGCAAAGGCATTGCATGGCCCAAAGGGCATCCGCCTCAAACGGTAGGAGCCAATAGAGCAGACAAACGCAGTTTTGTGGCGGTCTTCTTCCCAAATGTGGACTCTCCAGTAGCCCTATTTTTGCATCTCAGGCTGTACACTCGGTGTCTCTTGCGAGGGAGTCGATACACTCGTGCATGCGAGGAATAGGGTTCGCATCGCGTATCATCACGGCATTGAGCCGGCGATAGTCGACGCAGAACCACCAAGTTCCTGGAGACTTCAGAGCCAGTACGACTAAAAGTGCCCAAGGGGACTGCGCACTCTCAATCAGACCTGCGCGAAGCTTCTTGTCTATTCGGAACTGTTATTCCTCTCGAGCATTTGTTCAGGCCGTGAACTGGTGTTGCGCCACTGGCCTTGAGTCCGACTGCAGATCATTACTGTGCTTTGTTACAGTAATCTTCCCAAGGAAGCCGTACCACGTCGTGATGATTTCTCGCAGCATATTGCGGAGGCGGTCTCCGTGTGACTTTAAAGTGTGTCCACGGTCGAGTTTCTCGGGTGCCTTCTGAGGGTGCACCACTTCAAAGCTTGTCGGCGTGCGGTTTCCTCCCTTACTGGCCTCTCCCTTTGCTATTGTCAGGCAAATACTCTCATTCGTGGGTACGAGATATCATCTCCCCTACCAGATACCCGGCCCTAATCCTTTTTGGGGCTCTGTCATCGGTAAAGATCCCGAGGATTTAGGCTGCAGTCATCCTTATTGGGACCATTACCAGTGAGTGTGGCGTGACTGAGCCAGTGAGTTAGTTCTTCCCCAGATATTGGGGAACGCTACCATGTTTGGCAATCAAGATGCGAAAAGAAGTATCTGAAGTCTCCTGCATGCTCCCTTTCGCAACGGCTAATCTATATTTCTTGTACGAGAAAGGAAAGGGTTAAAAAATCCGTACATCGAGTTGCCGGGAGTTGCCATCTACCATAACTTGTGTTCCTGCTGGGTCCGGATCGGAGAAGCTACTTAGATCTTTGTTGATTCCTACGAGGCGGGGGAAGGATCCTGCGCAGCAGGTAGCGCTATCCACTTCTGAGAGGCACTCTTCAAAGTTGCGACGAGCAATTGGAGCGAAGGATCAACTTTCCAATTGTACACGCCATTGGCGGGACCGAATGACATCGATAAAGCGGTCGTGGTGGACACATTCTAATATCACTGGGGCTGCCAACGATTGGCACACCATAAAGTCGAGGTTCACCATTACGTTTCCCAGAAGTACGACTAATTCGCAGATTCCCACCGTTTTCAATGGGTTATTGTTCGTGTCCAAGATGTCATGCCCCGTTTCATAACGGATTCGAGACTGCAATTGCGGGATCAATACATATTCAACAAATTTGGGGCGTGCGCCAGTATCTAGCACTGTCAGACCCAATACTAAAAAATAGAGGCTTTGGCCAAAGTCGCCGTATACCGTATAATTTAGATTTGCCATTACAAGAAATTTGCCCTGGAATCGGTGATGTTTCACCAGAGTCCACGGTAGACGAAAAACAGCTACGTGTTCCGAGTCCATGTCTGCAGAGTTCTTCCTTGACAGGATATTCACCGGGGAGCGAGGCTGCCGCGCCTCTAGCGTTACATACCTTGCCCTGGTGGACGCCCCTCCCGGAAGGGAGACTCTCGCGGTTAGTTTTCCTGGTTCAATACGTCCTGAATGGATCACTTAGTCTCCCCCGTAATGAGGGCTGGTCAATTTTCGCCGAGGTATCCCGCCGAGGCAAAGTTTATTTCAGCTTTCTTCGATGGAATCTGTACCAGTCTCACCAGTTCATGCTTCATGAGTGGATTTGGCGGGCCTACGATGAATTCTGATTCGCTACGGAGATAGGACGCAATGGGGACCGATGCCTTTTCCTCTCGAGTGAGGGCCTCGTAGTTGGCTGCGATCGATAGCAGCTCTCGGCGTGAGAAGAGACTTGGCGGGGAAGTGTGAGCGTGGGCCTAGCATAGATGGAAGATAAACCCTACCACGCGACGCCGGGCAATATCTCGAGCATTGTGGCTGGTTGAACGGAGTTCGGCCAGCCTGATCGTTGGCTACAAGTATAACTGTATTGAAACGGAACATGAAGGGTCGAAACCTGTCCTTCACCAGCCTAGTTTGCTACATTATCTCGCGTGGCCTCGTACATCCCCTACGTCATAGACGGGATCTCTGAAGCATTGAAAAACAGATCATCGCCTCGGACAATGTAAACAGTGACATACCCCGGTTGGGACTGCTTCTCAATAATGAAAGAAAGTAATAGAGACTTGTTCTCCATAGCCAATGCCTTAGCAGACTTTGACCACTGCAGAGGGTGGCGAGCACGTAGCGCATCGCCTTTGGCTCTTGCGTACTGTACTATCTCCACGTAACCGAGCCTCGGCTTCTCTTCCCGATATTGGGCACCCAAGGTGTTGATCGCGGTGTTCAACCCATCGATAATAATGTTGCTATACTCAGTAGCAGGATAGATATCATAACGAAGGTGTAAAGCCTTGTTAAGGCGTACCAATTAGTCAGTTTCCGTCTCTCCGTCCTCCTAGCGAGTATCTCGCAGAGCGAGGATGGCGGACTGAATCGCCTAGTTGGTGGCATAGGAACGCAGCAGGTACGTCATTGCTTCCGCCCTGCAACGTATCCCTCCTCCCGAGGCTCGTCGTGAACTTATGTCATAGATATATTTGTCAGCAGCCACCCCCCGTAAGAAATACGGCAAAGTAATGTAGGCTTTCATATCGGTCATGCCGAATACTTCGGTTTCGGGAACAAATCGCGCCAAAAAGTCCAGTATCATTGTTGGACCTTCTCCAGAAAAGGTCTCGTTACGCAGTGTGAGTTACTTTATCCTGATGCAATCCCGCCCTCTTCCCGTGTAACGAGGTATTCTTTCCATCGAGGAATCTTCCAGCCCGTATTACAGGTAAGACAAAAGCTTTCGACACATTTAGTTCATTGGCTTCAACTCCTTAAGATAAAGGTGCCTCCTGCCATTTTCACCTGAACAAATGGCACAAACAGTAGCCGACAACCGCTTGGGCAGAATGATCGCCCTTTAGGATCACCAGCATCAGACTCCGAGCTCTCAGAACCTTCCGAATCACTCGGTAAAGAACTCAAAAAACTCAAGATGTCCTCAAACTGGGAATGCACGTGCCTTTTTGGCTTCCGCTTACGGTGATTCTTCGGCATCTTTCTCTTATCCACTTGTTGAGAGACTGCAGCTGTCCCGTTCGGGATTGGCGGGTCCGTCAGAGGTGCCTTTTCAAACGTCTCAAGATGTGATCGAAACCGGTTATAACGGGTTTCAACCTCTTCTACAAAGGCGGCCGGTCCATCGAACCATTCCAGTACGGTGTTAAAATCAGACCTTAAAAAACGCATGTCCTCGAACACCTCCTTTACAAAGCTAGCCTCAACATCCCCCCGAAGGATGTCGAACTCCCTCAAAAGAGTTTCGTGGGCGAAACTACCTTACCAGGTCCCCGACCTGGGAACTTCCATTAGTAACAGGTGCTGTGCGGACAACCGCTTCGGCAAGAATCGCCGTAGACGATTCAGCACCATGTGTGAGACTATCCAGCAAAGCTTGGGGGAGATCTCGTCTTTTCGAATCATTTCCCAAAAACTTTGGGAGCTATCGCGACTAAAATCGATCCAGAACGGATTAGGATCCGCCATGGCACCAGTTGCCAGGTTGAGAACCGCTTTGGTGGGAGCGACTGCAATTATTTAAAGGCTCCGTCGTAGAGGGCTTCTTCGGCATCTTAAAACCGTGGAAACGTGGATACCACGGAACTCTTCGGCAAGCAAAATCCTCAAAGGGGAGAAACACATTCAAGTGATATTTCTAATTCGAGAGATGACTGTTAGTGCAATAGCGAGCAAGTTGGGGAAGTACACGAAGACGTTTTAATCTTCCTCTGCAGAGGTAGCTCGGCGGTAGAGCCATATCAAGGGTACAACACGACAATGTCCGGGGTAAGGCTGAGGTTGCCACAGCAACACATGACAAGAAAGGTATAAGAAAGATCCCCGCTAGGTGGGTGTCTGAATTTATGGTGCCTCTTGTGAGGAAGAAAAAAAAGATGGGAAATACAGGGGGAGCGCGGGTTACGCGATACACAAGGGGGAGGATGCATAACCAACGTATGAAAAAGAGGGGGGGGTAGCCATATGGAAAACAACGGCGAACCGTACAGAACTTTATACAAGGAGCGAGCACAGTGAAACTGGCAACATACCCCATCATAAGCGCTCTCAGCGAAAAAGGCGGATGAGCAACAGTACGCGACGGGATATGCCTCGAGAGAGGCAAATATCGACGTAAGTGAAAGGTTCAGAGCCGAGACCTTGGTTTCGTTTTCCAGAGGGTGGCGGCGGGGACACCGGCGCCCTTAAGAACTGTAGTGCTATTGCAATGAATGATTGAATGACTCGATAAATAAAAATCCGGCCATTTGGGCCCACCCGTGCACTGTACCAGGCACTGGTCTTTCCGGAAATTCCCCGCGCCACACTTGTAAGACGCGCGCCACCGGTCGTTTGCGTGGGACTTAGTCACATTAATCCTCTCTTGCAGTTCTCAAAGTACGAGCCTATATGCGGGAATACCCCGAGTCCTGGGACTGCACTTCAGGTTCTTCGATTTGAAATATTTGTAAAAACTATATCAATACTAGAACTGGCCTCAGGCGAGTGCTCTGATACATTTCTATCCAAGGCGTTTGGTGGTACGGAAACTTCTAAATTTAGTCCGTATATTTTATGCTTTCCACAAAAGTATTTCTTCCATTCTATTACACTTTCTGAAGGACGAAATGCTTGTTGACAAATAACATCTATGGCATACCAATAAAAAGTACCCTATCTGAGTCGCCTCTAATTTCGCAACTTTATTTTAATAGATAATTGATCTTCATCGTTGTACACGAAAATAACATATATTTTAACATAAAAATACATTTGATAAATTTCATCACAAGTCTTTCAAATAATAATGACCCATTTATATGCAACATACTGCAGAAAACTTCCCATTTTCCACCATGTTCTAGAGTAGTTACTGTTACAAAAAACGCGCGGGCGAAGAATGAGTATTTTCGCCCATTGTCGACTTTACAGTTTTTTATTCCATTACAGGTATGAAATTTCATATTTTATCCAACCTTTCGGAATTGAAAATTTCATTTAACAAAGTTATTTCGGAGCCTTTTCAAAAATAAAACGAATCTTATACTGGAGTTCCTGGATCATTTTCTTCAACAGAATCATTGGCAACTGAATGGGACGGATATTGCCTAAATTCATTTTTTGGCGTGAAACATCAGCTGCAAGGATATTCGTAGATTATTCCGCCTGCTTTAAAGTATTTTCAGTCTTTTATTACATTTGAGAATTGTTTAGATCCTGTTGCGATACTGAAAAGCGGTTTAGGTTCCTCAGAGAACGTGTTTATGCACAAAAACTGACTAACTACGTAAAATTGTAGGCCCTGCGCTAGTAGTATGTAATGTGCATTGATACCCGTTGCTAATATTTCTGTTTCACGTTTCGTTTGTTAACGATGATATAGCAATAAAGTATCAGCTATTTTAGAGAAATTACGCAAAACAGAATTCTGAAACCATTTCTGAGAATTCCGCAATGCCTGTGACAGCTGTATAAATGATACAGAATTCTGCAACTGTGTTGTGAACAATGTAGCTGGAAAGTGCTTAGTTAGTGAAAGTCCGCGCGAAACAAAAGCGCGGCAACCTATGACAGCTGTCTGGAAATTGTCGCCAATTTTTAGCTCTACATACTACTTTAGCGCAGCCCGACTATGATTGCATCTCCATCAAGCGGCAGAAGTTCTCGCCTGCAGATCCGGGCTCATGGCGGAAGTTAATGTTGATGGTTCCAATGGTGAACTGTGCGCCCTGTGTCACAAGAGAGTATAGCGCAAATAGCTCATCCGTTTTTCCAACAGGTTATGGGCCCAGCTAAACGCTGGGACCTCGGGTTCAATTCGCAGAAGTGACCTTAGCCTGAGAAATGGTACATGTGTAGAGCAGTGGTCAAAAGTGGTTACTGTAAGCTTGAGGTCTTGTTCTGTAAGAAAGTACAGGGCGAGGGGGCGTGTTGATAGTTCAAATGGTGAACTGTGCGCCCTGTCACAAGAGAGTATAGCGCAAATAGCTCATCTGTTTTTCTAACAGTTAATGCTATCCTCTAGCTGTCATTATCCGAACTCAACCGTCCAAACACCAGGTGCTACTCTCACTTCAGTCCAGCAGAAGATCTCGCCATACTCCGAGAACTTTCGGCGTCAAAATCACACATAGCAGCCCATGGTAAGCTTTAGACTTGTTAAGAAGAGGCTGCTACAAATATCAATGCTATCCTACATAATACGAAGAAGGTCACTTAGAAGACAGTGCGGGACCGTTACAGAAGACTTCAGGAGCAGTTCGATAAAGGCGATGCTATCAATCAGCGTATGTCAGAGGTTGGCGGGGAGATGGGAGAAATCAAAGAGCTGCTTACAAAAGTGAAGGAGGAACGTGATGACCTGATTACCGCGAAGAGAATGGAAAAGGAAACTCATCAGGCGGAAGAATATGAAAAAGAAAGAATTGGTGAAGAGATAGTGGAGATGAGTACAAGAGGGAGATGACCAGGAAGCGAGGTTCAAAAAACCGGCAATGAAACGAGTCCGCCTCCAAAGAAGACCAACAGAAGTTTCCGCACGGACTCAAGCGGAAAGATGGATCGCTTTGGTGCTCAATTTACGTAAAGCAGATCTAGCTCAAATTGCGTGGGAGCGTGAACGACTGAACTTTGAGCCAGAGAGTACGATAGCAGACCGAGAAGAGCGCAATCGTGAGAGACAGTAGCGTAAGAAAGTCCGTCAGAAGGCCCAAAAGCTCAAAATTGAAAAGTACAAGCTTTTGAGTGCTGCCTCAGCTAAAAAGTAAACGGAATTACTTCGGAAGAGAGCAGTACACTCCTTTTACTGCACAGAATCTAGGTTGATATCTTAGGCTTATATTTTTAATTCTTGAAATTATCTCTATGGCACTCTTTCGTTGACTGAAAATCAGCTTAGGAACGATGGACAAGGTATTGCTCTAACAATGGTGGTGAGCAGTCAAAGTACTTTACGATTTGATTCATGAACACATAATTGCGGATGTTAGTGAGCAGTATAGCCGCAAAGTACAGTGACTCTACCAGCCACGCAAAGACTTTCAAGTTCTGGTTGTAGTTCACAGTAGTAAAGTACAACTTCACTTCCTTGAAGACCCACTCCACGGTGGTGCAAACGGATGACAAATGTTTATTAATCGCGTGCTGAATAGCAGTGAGGCTGCCTCCCTGGAAAGAAAATTTTAAGAACCAGCGCTTGTTACATCCTGAGTCTCCATATATGCAGTATCTCAATCTGTTTAGATCGGGAATGTTTGGTAGATGTTCTTCGACTCCATTTTTTTTGTACAATGTCCAGTAATGGCGGCGGCCTTCTATATGCCCGTATGTGTGATGAATGAGTCCATAAGGGTTAATGATTACTTGAAAATTGAGCGCACGTTTTTTTTGTGACCATTAAAGACTAACTTCTGAACGCCAACCCCTTTTGGCCTGGCTATGTCTATGACTGTCCCATCAATAAAAAATACGAAATCCAAAAGTCCGCCACATTTCCAGTAACTGGCGGCTGCATAGCGTTGCGCATGCTGTGACATGAAGTGCTCGTCTATCGGGCTTCTTATTATGTGATTACGCTTTACGATGAAGTTGTAAATTCCTTCCCATAATACTTCAGATAACTGTGAAGCGTGCTTTCCAAACATGACTTCCGGTTCTTCCCACATTGCCGGTGACGTTGGGCTTCGCAGAATCACGCATGTGGGGAGGAGGGGTGTGACGCTGTAGCAATGTTTTGCTGTACTTTTCTGACGTAGATTCTTTCTAGTGGCGGAGAGGATACGGGCGATGCCTTTCTTTTGAAATCTAAATTGAAGCGAGGAATCTGCTTCCGTAAACTTGTTGAAGTTAAAACTGAATTAAGATGCACCGATCCGATTCGTACGCTGTAGATAAAGTTGCAGTTTTTTATTTCCTACAGATATCTTGCAACCATATCATTGAGATCTTTAGTGTTAGTAACGATTGACCCACCGCGCGACATTCTTCGAGAAGCCATGTGCATGAGCCCTAGTCTTCATCTTGTTTCCCTTTCGTGTAAAGGACGCAAGCTTTGTTCTTTTTGCCTCCCTGTTCCGATTGTGACAGTACAGCCAGTATTTGCCAGGTATGCTCGTACCTGATGCAGAGGAGACTCGTACTCACGGCGGCGCTACTTTTCTATATGCGTAACATGCGATACAGAATTCTGCAATAGAAATTCTGAAATAAAAATTATGCACTGCTGTACTTAAGTTTCTCTTTTTTGGTAGCAGAATTTCGTGAAGCGTAAACTCACAATTATATCAGAAGTATTTGCATAGTGAAAACAATGTTGGAGAAACACTTTGGCTTCTTCGGTAAAAACCTACATTTTTCTTTGTTTTTGAGTTTTTGCTGAAGAGCTCCACTGTATTGCATGAAACGTCATCTATCGCGCAAAGATAAACATGTACCGTAAATCGTACGGCACGTTCTGGCTCAATTATGTCTTGATCACAATTTAAAGAGCAGGACTCTGTTTCTATCCCTCTTTGGCGTTTCTCTTGATACTGTCTCATGCCAATTTTGTCTTCTGTAATATTCATTGTCTTCCAGAATGAAGACTGTTTCAGACTTGCTTATAATACGCGCCATCTGCGGCTCTAATGAAACATTTCGAAAAAGGAGAAGAAAATAGCACTAATTATATTTCGGATTCCAGAGGTTTAATAGAAACATATCCGAACAGCAAAAGTTTTTGGATAGAAAAAGACTATCAAGATATTGAGGAACATAATAGGGCAGTTCATCAAAAGACAAAACCGCTCTTGCAACTCACGTTTGCACGTCGCTGCGAGGAACAAAAACAGTTTGCACTCAGGTTCTGCCTCTTCCTCCTCCAAAAGACAGAACGTGCCTTTACTCGGGACGCTATACCTAGAGTATTTCGTTTTTATGCGCTCTTTCGTCAGGCTAGCAATGAAGTGGCTTCCAATTGCCAGCATACGTCCCCGTCCGCTGGTTTGGCTATGATATTGACATTTGTGTTGGTCCGCGGAATGCCGGGATTGCTTCTGTAAAGTAGGTACTTTAGATATGCTGCCTGAAATGAGCTTCATATAAGGCCCCTGGTCTGCAAGCACCACCGTTTCGTTTGAACTGTCACAGAAGAAAGCATTGAAAAACGAAGAGTGCGAGACTACGCGCCCAGCGAACATACGGTTTACCGATACCATGGCCATACGGAAGGACATATTCTTCCTTCACTTCTTCCTGTGAGCTCGAATGTCTCTTACGTAACGCTTTTTAACTGTTTTTGATGTGTTCCTGCAAATTTTAATGTAATGGTGCTCGTCACACTCAGAATTCAAACATGGGGGAAGGTCGTTTCGTTCCTCGTGGTTTTTGGTGTCTTTATGTTCTTTCAGATTCCAGGTTGACATCAGGATTTTTTCTTTGGACTTTTATTCTATTACATTTCCGGTACTTTCTTTTGCAATACTGACCACCAGTATATTCTGTAGAGTCAGACAAATAAAAATAGAATTTGTCGCGTTTGGAATTCGCTGTGTGGTGTTCTTTCTTAAATATTTTGACATTTTTAAGTACTTTCCTCAAAAAAGCGCTGAAGTTTTTCTGTTCGAACGCTCTGTCCTTTCTCCATCCGATAGTGTCCTCCATTCGCTTACGCAGCTTGGGGAATCCCATTCGCTCCAAGAAATGCTTTGAGTAAGTGTGCGGCTTCTTTTCAGAAAGGTCTTGTATGCCGGCTACTTACACATTATTTTGGTGCTCAGTGTAGAGACCTCAAACGCGCAGTTTAGCTTCATTCAGCGGCATGTTCATCTTCACATCCTTGACAGATTAACAGTTGCGGTCTCGGTCGTTTCTCTCAGGTTCAACGCTTGCCTCTTTACGAATGCGATCTTTTCTATATAACTCAATGAGAGCACTCGTAGACTCCGTGTTGACCCAGCCAGCAGTCACGAACTTCTTGAGGTAAAAACTGTCCATTGATGCTTTGCAGGAGGCTAATGGATAATTAGCTCGTTTTTCATGACTCTCTTTCTCTATTGGCTTTTAGTACGGCTTCTTTTCATCGAGAAAGAACATGAAGTTTTTAGTGGCGACACCATGCAGCCTAGGTGCTTCAATATTTAACAAAATGCTCTGGTGCACCTTACCGCTTTTGGACCAATCTCAACTTGTAGTCGTGTTTATGCAATGTTGTATACGCGTCCATTCTTGAACAGAAATTACTGTTACAAGTAACTATTGCACGTCATCGCAAGAAACAAAAACAATGAGCATGCGGGCTCTGTCTCATCCTCTTTTGGAGCACAGAACTTGCATTTGCTTTTGGCGCTCGACATAGGGGTTTTCGTTCTGAATGCATCTTTTCGGCGGGCTGCTAACTGAATGGCTTCTACTTGTCAGCATTCGTGCGGGTCCATCGGTTGCGATAAGATGTGGATAGATGTGTTGGTCCACGGAACTTCTAAGATCAGAGCACCACCACTAAGAGACATGCCGTCGCTCACCGACTAGGACCAAAGGAAAACAATTTCTAGTAATTAGGTTCTTGTGAAAATTTCTGGCACAGTTCGTACAGATATGTAACGTCATTTGGTCGATTTACAGATGTGGCGAAAAGTATTACAACTATGAAGAAATGTGATCCCAAACTTTTAAAGGCGGAAACTTGTTTAAAAAGACAGTGTCAGTGCTTTGATGAGAAAATAGAGTTGATTTTCCATATTATCTCTTCCATTCATAGTTGAGTTGTGCATACCAAAGGAATCAATAATTGAGTTTTGGAATGAAACATATATTGTTTATGTAGATGTGAAGGCTTCTAATAACAAGTGATCAAAAACTGAAGAGATCGTGCAATGCCCCCAACTTGCCACCTGTAACACACTTCGATTACTGCATTCAGCCGGGTTTTAATGCACTTTTAGCGAATGCCAACTCATGAGCCAGTCTTGAGCTATGCGCCATTCAAGAAAGACACCCACGATTGATCTACATCCCATACTCAGCATTATTATGTAGTGGCGTAGGAAAGTTTTACTGTTTTCTGTTTTTGTCTAGTTGCAAATTCAATGATTCTAGGTCATTATACATTTTATCTAGTCCCTTTTATGCAAAACACATGTACATTCGAATTCAAATGCCTGCAAATTTGTTGTAAATGTCCAAACCGCAATTATGGCTATAAAAATCCATTGTTTTGTTCCTCATCCTTTTTGATTGCGTAAGTCATTATATTTCTCAATAAATAAGTATAGAATCAAATGAAGAGTTTTGCAGTTTCCCATTTTTTTTCGGAATCTGTTGGAAAACAAATGTCGCAGTATGAATGCCACGTGATTAATGATAAGAGTTTTAACACAAAATCAGTTTTTTTTTTTAATTTCTTCAATACCTTTACATGAGATAACTGATATGCCATTTGTATTTCTGTATTCAGGCAAAAAATATACATATTATTGCTCAAAGGGTGTATCCTGCACACATCACATACAACATATGTTTCAAAAATGCCTCATGACCTGCTTCTTAAAAGCAAAGACCCGTAGTTAGCAAACAAACTACTTTTCATCAGACAAATGGGCTAAGGTGATTCAACGCATTCGCTCTCCTCTCATTACCGCGTATAAACTACCCTATCTTTTCACATATTTATTTAAAATCTCAATTATATTTTGACCGTCATACAATATCCCGAAAACAACCTTTAATCGAAAAAGTCTCATTTAATTTTTAAACTTCAGAAGCAATGCAATACAGTTAATTTTTCTTATGCCTTTTTTTAACGAAGAAAAGCAAAGGGTTTTGCTACACCAGTTTCGAGTATGTAGTTAGAGGGTTATGGTATTTATCAAAAATTCATTTGGTTGGTAAGAAAGCTTTTACAAGACGTGTTACACCGAAAATTTGTAGTCATAGAAGACATAAAGTATAATATATTAATTTCATAAGAATATGAAGAAGTGCAAGATAAAATTATTGAACTTTTGAAACCCCCCTACCCCCATTAAAAAACCCAGACTCACAAAAATACTGTTTTTGATTCCGGGTATGTCAAAACGAAATGCAATTAGTATGTCATAGATGGCCGTACGTTCTAACACAAAATGATTAAGTTGAAATAGCCGCGAAACATAAAGCTGTTGTACATGAAAGCAGAAGTTCTATACTCTAAAAGTCGGTATGAGCGAAAAGCAATAGATGACCAATATGGAAGCCAATCAACTTTATGCTGAACTGGGTGATGAAGACCAGGGAGAAGAAAGCCAGTCAAGTTGTGAACGAGATCGTCAAAGAAAACAGCAAGAAAACCAACTCAAAAGAATTGCGATTCGCAACCTGCTGAGCAATTCTGCTTACGACAGCCCAGACAAGTAAAAGCACGAATCTGGTCCTAGTTTAGCACCAGCAAAGCCTTCAGTTGTGCCTTTCTCCTAGAAGGTGCAGGATGCCAATAAATTGCAGATATTCCTCATCCGTATTGCACCTAAGCAGCACATGGACAAGGGCGTGAGTAGATGTAAGCTGTTTTAAAGCCCCTTCGATGGTTGTTCTTTATTTCACTGTTGAAGAAACAAAATACAGCGCCATCTTCCGATTCATAAAACAGTTGAAAACAGTGCCCATTTGTGCTCTAGATGGAACAAACGTTTTTTCACGTCGCCACCATATGATGAGGCATTTCAAAACGTGCGTGGCTGCGGTATAGTGGATGTAGTATTATTTAAACGCCTATGTACAAAGGGTGGGGTTCCCTGGACCCATGGCGCATAGCCACATGATCTACTTAGAGGTAGTGTCAATGGCTAGAATGATAATAGAATTTACAGCATGGTGCCGAAGATGAACTTCGAATGCACCTCACGGTGGCCGCGGGGCTTGGCCCTCCATGGCGATCCGGGGGCTCCATACAGTGTGTATACTCATCGTGTGAGTCACCTCCGTCACACGAAGTAAAAACAAGCACCTCTCGGACAGCTCTACACCCGTTTTGGTTTCTACAGTCGACCATTACGGCTCGTCCATTACGCTGTGGTTCTACTAGCGCCCGTGCATTGCATTCTATCACTGCCAGTATAGGTGCATTTTGTGCGACCGCTATCTCGTACCCGCATTGGTTGTGCTACCG
Source organism: Gracilaria vermiculophylla (assembly GCA_019155205.2). Classification (NCBI taxonomy): domain Eukaryota; phylum Rhodophyta; class Florideophyceae; order Gracilariales; family Gracilariaceae; genus Gracilaria; species Gracilaria vermiculophylla. The sequence continues at coordinate 2,076,327 of JAHNZQ020000172.1, read as the reverse complement.
CGTACCTCAGTTTTCCTTTTACCACCTTCTAGGTTGGGCCCATTTCGCGGTCCCTAGCTACGTGTCCACATGAACACCCTATGGTTTTTAGCCGCTTCGGTTATACCACATTTTGATCTCCGGACTTAGAATATGGGACCAAACAATTGCTTTGCAGAAATAGAAAGGAAGGAAGTGGATCTGAAAACCGTTTGGTTTGCGAGGATCACTGGGAAGCGATTAGGCCTATCATCAGTTTACCCACACCGACATGTCTAGCCTGCACAGAAGAGCAAAACGTTTGTCGAGTCGAGGGTCGAGCGCCGGCCCGTCCTCCTCGTACTTACAACCAATCATGGATAACACGAAGGAATTGCTCAGTGGGAACACCTCTAAGGTGCACGCCGACAATGGGAAGGAGGCTGCGAGAATCGCCTTTCTCTAGGCTACCGATTCGGTTGACGTTCGGATTCTCGAACGTTCGGAGTCCGCCCCGTCTGACCCGATTGTTCCTGACGCCCTTCCGCACGAACCACAGTTGCTTGTGCCACAGTTACATTTGGAGTCTATCAATGCGATGGTTGTGGATCTGGCCGCGCAACCGCTGGCCGACCAGCTCCCAGCGGGGGTTTTCCAGTTCCTCTAGCGGGAAGCTCAGGAATCCGTTAACCTTATGGTACAGAAATCCTTGCTAGAGCACTCAGTCACGGCTACGCAAAACCAACGAACCGGACTGCTCGCTCCACCAGTCATAGGTTGTAATCAAGCGGTCATCATGCCGGTATAGGCTGTCCAATACAACCTTACTCATTACCAAATTGGTGAGAAGCACGATGAAAGATTTCAGAATGGGGCCGCCTCTCAAGATGAGGAGTACCCAAGAATCATTTACCTCCCGAAACCTATGGGTAGCGCTGCGCGGGGTGCAAATGCTGGTAGCATTAGTGGCGATGGTGATTTGTCGAGCCTGGAAGACGAGCGACGGTGAAAACCTAAAGGTTTGGAGATGAAAAAAACCACACGGGCAAAGAAAAAGGGTCGTCGGTTTGACCCCAACTCTTCAGGTTCAGACACCGGTTCGGACTCCAGTAAAAAGGACGTGAAATATTCGCCGAAACGGCGAGAAAATGCCCACCATACAAAGGGAAAAGAAGACAGCACACGTAAGACCAAGCGGTACGACTTGTCGGAGTCTGATTCCGACAATGATGCCGACCTTGAGGCGATCCCACTGCCTAATGATTTGTTCGTAAAAGCGGTTGAGTACTGCACCTACCGGTTGGCCAATCGAGATGCGAACTATACCAAAACGGTTGCGTAGAACATAACTAGGTACCACAAGCGGCTTAGTTTTTAAATGGGTAACACTTGCTTCTTGTGCGATGACCGAATCGTTATCATTGAATTCCTTTAGAGGTTTAAGATAGCGTGTGACCAGAATGATTCCTCGGAGGGAGCGGCCGTCTTGCTGTTCCAAATCTTCCTCAAGGGTCAGGCGGGTGACTTAGTACACGGCCGCCTGCAGGGCAATACCATGGCGGTAGATGAAGAACACCCCGAGCTCTTGCGCTAGTACCCACAGGTGTTCAACTTCCTACTGGAAACCTACGCAACGGATGAAGTGATTTAGGAGGCCTACTTGGAAGTTATCAATCATCGCCCATGGCCTGGACAAATCTAATTGGAGTAATCTCGATCGATATACGCAACTACGTCATAATACAGGAGCTTGTTCATCACCACTAAGTTAAAATCCATGTTTGCCGACAATGTTGATAGACCAATCCGGCCTCAGGTTAGGAACCATCTGGCAACAAACCGTAACGTGGATTATACTGCTTTGACCCGCTTTGCATAGGGCTTGGGCGATACGCTTCGCCTCGGAAAACAGAGCGCACTGCCTCAGTTAGCGAAGCCAATGAAAGAGAAGCCAAGACTGTCCGTTTTCGACGTGGAGGAATTGCCTGAAACTCATCCTGGACCCACTTAGCACTCACCATAAGGTACTACTCTCCATTTGGTTAACGAGGCGCCGACCACCGGGTCTTTGTCTCTATCTCAGTGGACAACGACGCTCTTTGAAAGACCATATCCGTACTCGCATACTGGTCCACCGTCTTCAATATCAGTTCCGCCGTCAGTATCCGCTCCATCTACGATGGTCTCAGTCGTTCCCACCCAAGTATTCGCGATACCGTACCAGAATGGAAATGGTCAGTCATTCTATCGCACTGCACTGACGCACCCGCGGACCGATTGGCCGAACCAACGTACCCTACCAATGGCGGCAAAGGACCCAAAATACGGCCGAACTCCTGTGTTGGTCTGCCCATCACCGGAATATCTCGTGACGGCTTACACGAAGGTCGAACCGCAGGCGCGTGCAGCTATTCTGCAGACGCGGTTCCAGAATCAACGTGGTATTTCCAGCACGCCGTCAAAGGGCATGCACACTGCCAATGCACCTGCGCCACAGGCGCCACCTCAACATGCGCACCTGGTCACTGACGAAGTACAATATGAGAAATTCGCCCCACAGTTGGAAAACGCCTAACGGTTGTCGGACAGGCCGTCCCCAACCGTCCTTCCTTGGAAAAGTTTCCAGCACCAAATGGGTTTAGTATCGATGATTGCCCTACCGTTTTTTGGCAGGTAGACACTTTGGACTCACCAACCATGGTGTGCTTCCTAAATCAGAGTAACGACAAGGTAAAAATCATCCTCTGGTTCTCCTCTAACTATTTTGAACCTTGCGTCACCGTCCTAGACACAGGGGCGGGATCCAATCTGGTTCATGCCAGACTCATACCGTCACGGTTACGGAGCCAGTTGCAGCCGTGTGACTTAAAACACCCTCTACTGTATGCTAACAAGCGGCCTTTATCGATCATCAAATGTCTCACCTTGTTGATTATCGCTCTAGACCTCAAAGATCGGGTGCTGTTTATCGTCGTGAATAATCTCGCCACGGAATGTATTTTAGAAACACCGTTTATCAATGGCTACACCAGGGCGATCTTCTCGCGGTCCGAAATGATTGTGTTCGACGGTTGCTCCCTAATCTCTATCATCTGAAACCACAAGAGTAAGGCCTGCTCCACTCGTACAAGAATTGTTCAACGAATTGATACCATTTCCAATAAGCTACGTCTGGCCCACCAGGTCTCCATACCCTTGATGCACCAAATGGTTGTGCGCCACGTGCCAGCTACCAGGCCTCAATACGCTAGAAAATAACTCCAAACCGGTTGGGGAGCACTTGAACCTAATGGCAAATGGATCGATTGACAACGTACGGAACAAACCATTCCAGGTGCACATCAGCAACGTCAGCAACCATCCGGTCAAACTGCCCAACGACACCGTCGTCGGTACTGCAATCCCCCCCCCCGGAGCACACCTTCACGTTATCACCTGATAGATCACAGGAAGACGTGAGATCCAAGGAGGGGGGAGGGGTTTTTGACGCAAATGCGAACCAAAAGGTACTGGAAGACGACGAAACCACATTGCGTCCGGACACCAAAGAACTCGACCTAAAGCGGGTAACCAATTGGAGAGACAAAATCAAAATTGGACAAGAAAGTGAACGGGTTTGCAGCCGCATCTTGTCCCTTCTGAGACCGTTAGACATTATGTGGTCTGGCCAGCTCGGTATGATCAGGGCCACTCAGCACCATATTTACCTGATGCCGGATACGCGCCCTATCCATCAACAACCATACCGAGCCGGCCTGAAATCCAGAGAGATCATCGAGCTTGAGGTCTAGTGGATGCTCCACGCTGATGTGCATAAAAAACCCGCGTATGTGGAGTGGGCGAGCCCCATCATGATCGCCCAAAGGAAGAACGACACCCGATTGCGGTTCTGTGTGGACTACAGGAAATTGGACGCCGTATAGATGAAGGACTCGTACCCGATACCAAGAATGGACGACTGTATTGCTTCCCTCGCGGAGGCGAGCATATTTGTCTCTCTGGATGCCAATTACGGTTAGTCGCAGATCGACATATTTGAAGAGGATAGGGACAAGACCGCATTCACGTGCCATGCTGGTCTATATCTTTCCTACGAATTCTCTTTTAGTTATGCAAAGTACAATCTACGTTATAGAGCGTTTTGGAATTCACATTGGCTAAGGTGAAATGGACGACCGCACTGGTACATAAAGATGACATTGAGATCTACTCCAAGACGGTTGAGGAGCATTTACACCACGTCCCCAGGGTATTGGCGCTCTTCCGAGGGGCGTTAATCACTCTGAAAATATGCAAATGCGTCTTCATTGACTAAAAGGTGTAGTATCTCGGGCACACCATCAGCGCCAGAAAGCTAGAGTTGTCTCCTCACAACATCCGCGCTGTGAGCTAGCCAAAGATCCTACCACTGATATTCTAACCTTTAGAGGTCTGTTTAACGTCTACCGAACGTTCATCAAAGGATTTGCGACCATCGCGGCCCCCTTGAACCGCCGGCTACAGAAATGAAAACCGTTAAGGTTCGATTTCCTGGATACCAACAAAATGGAAGCGTTCCAAAAACTGAAGGCCGCACTCCTCGCACCACCAATCCTGGCACTACCGAAAGACGGTCGACCGTACATGCCCGACACTTATGCATTAGATGCCCAAATTGGCTGTTGCCTGATGCAAGAACAGGACGCCGGAACAAAAGTACGGACTGGTTCTTGGATCCGAGTGCTTAACAACGCCCAGCAGAACTAGTCTACTACCGAGAAGGATTGCTTAGCGGTGATATGGAGTATGCTAATGTTGCCATCTTTCTTTTATGGTGAACGCTTCACGCTTCGAATGGACCATGACTCACTGAGGTAGATACTTGGGCTTTTCGACGCCTTTGGAAGACTAGCCCGCTGGTGGTTACGACTAATGGAGTTCGACTACGATATCCAATACCGCTTGGGAATCAAGCACAAAGTCGCAGACGCTCTGTCTTGCTTGAATACCGAGGGGCTCTAAAACGAGCCCATTGAAGACGATGTTCCATGCTTTACCATCCAACGGAAACAACCGGGTAGTGTAGAGGAGCTGGAGGGTACATGGAACTCTGAAACAATCGAAACAAGTAAGCGACCATCTATGGTTAACGGTACCGAAGAGCAGGGCATCATGCCGATCACCCGTGAAGAGTTCTTGCAGGCCCAGATTACTGATGCATACTGCAAGACCGTTGTTGTTTAATTAAGAAGGAAAAGATCGTCGTTCCACCTTGACCACCAGGGTTTTTTCGTCCCCCGCACTGCTTTGGATGGCTGCCTGCAGAAGATGGTGCCGGCATCTCTACGCCACAAGGTGATGTACCTTTCTCACTACCCACGGTTAGCTGGCCACCCGGGAGCCACAAGGATGTACTACACCCAGCGACGGTCATTGCATATGCCTCAAATGGCCCACGACGTCTATAATTACATGGATCAGAGCACCGCATACGTGAAAACCAGGGGTAGCAGCCGAAAGCACCGGAAATATCTCAAACTCTGCCCAGCGGAGGGACCCCTAGAGTTCATCACCATCGACATACTGGAGCCCCTGCCGAGAACCACTAATAGTTATTAGGTCGTCATGGCCATCACCGATGGGTTTACAAAACTCACGCGGACTATACTACTGAAGCGAACGACCTCCGCGGTATTGGCTGAGGTGTTATTCACCCATCAGGTGTACCCTGAAGGGGCCCCAATGTACCTTCTGACAAATAACGGTTGCAATCTAGCGTCAAAGTTCTTCGAAGCCGTATGCATCATTGATTGGCGTGAAGCAATACTTCACAACAGCCTACTACTCCCAAACAAATGAATAGGGGGAACGGTTCAACAAAATCCTAGTGGCTCGCATACGACACTTTGTCGAAGACCATCAAACAAGACGGGCCGAGTACGTTTAGCCCTTAATATACACGTAAAACCACGTAAAACCTCGAGGTGCACCGCTCCACCCAGACCACACTCTTCAATCTCGTTCTATCTTTAACATCCCATGGTATTGTTCTTGAACCGGCACCGGGCTCCACCGCAACGCCGGCTGCGCTAAAGCCGGCCCTGTCAATGTGCAACATCCTCCAAAAGCTGCGATCTACGTTTTTGATGGCCACCAGTCCCTTGAGGGAAGCATAACGCCACTACAAGGCCCAATGTGACCTATCGGTTAGACGCACCACGGCGGTAAATAAGGATGACTACCTTTTTACCGATATACCCCCGGTGGTCATCGACCGACTCCAGCGGGACAGAAGAACGAAATTGATGTCAACCGCGACATCCGGTCGAAACTCCTACCCCGCTCCACTGGACCATATCGAGTCCTGGCCGCCAACGACCAAACCGAAATGCAGCTTGTCGATGGTTTGGAGTCTACCGTCTTTATCGACCGCGTCTCGGTAGACCCATCTCGACACGTGCCCGGACCTGCGGGCACTAGCACGGCGACTGCATCCGATGCGTCGCCCGCCGCCCCGCTTCGCAGTATACACCTTTTCCCTCCACCACACATGAGGGTGGACACCACCAACTCGATTCCACCCGGTACTACTGGACGGAGCTCTCCGCCCCACCCTGGTAACCGCGCACAGGCGCCCCACGCGGACGCCCCTACGAGCCAACTGGTGTTAAAGCTGACGAAATACACTATAGGTACCATCAATGGCCACAAACGCAGCCCTAACGGCCTGCGTTACCTTATTCGGTGGTATGGATGGGGCTCCAAGCACGATAAAATGGAGGCTCCAGGCCATGTCCCGCCTAACGTTCGCGTGCGCTACTGGAGGAAACGAGAGGAATCAGTACCGCATGGTTGTTGAGGCCGCATGTGGGAAACGTCAGCTACGGAGGGGGTAAAGGAAGCCAACCGCGATTTGTTCACACTAACCAACACGTTTTTCAAAACACCCCAATGGTGCAGAATAGGATAACACGATAAATACCACAAAGAGACCCAAGGTTTATTGGGGACCGACGCGGGCCACTCGCTACCGAAACTGGTGAAGATCTCTGACTAAAAATGTATTCAGCCATGGGAGTGGAACGTGGAATGGATGCCACTCCGCTGGGGCACGGCCCAGTGCCAGAACGACCGGAAGGTGTTTCCGCCGCGGAGTTCCCAGTAGAGAACCAATGCGGTGCCGATACCTGCGATCTGGGCGGCAACAAAGGAAGAGCCCTGGGAGACCCAGACGAAGTCCCAGGCGTGACCGGCAACGGTGGCGGCATAAAGACATTACCCACAGATGTGCGGCTTCGAAATGCCGCTGGAGCCCCACTAGCCGCGACCAGACATAGCGATGGAAGCGATGCGAAAGGGAAACCGCAGGATTAGCTCGGGATCCAGGCTTAAATACTATCCCCCGGGCGAGTCGGCATCACCAAAAAAGTTGGACGAAACAATATCCACCACCACGGGGTCGTCATTGCCAACGGGTATCTTGACAATGTCCAGCGAGCGTCAGGGCGTGCCCTCACCGTCGTGGTCGAGCGCCTTCTATGCAGATCCATCTTGGTTGCGGGCGCCGCTCGACTGAGCGGGCATCTTGCCCGACAGGAGTCAGGTTCCTCCCCCTATAGAGGCCACGCCTCGGCTGGCGTGGAACCCACAACACGTGATGACGAACGGATGAGCGCGGTTGATGAACCCTAGCTACGCATTCACGCGAACATCTTGTGGTTTGTAGCCCCTCCGGTTCAACCACAGTGGCCGCTAACAATCGAGAAATCTCAGAAACATGATACAGATTGAAACTGTATTAGACGACGGCAGCTGTTGATAGTTCCAATAGTGAACTGTGCGCCCTGTGTCACAAGAAATTATAGCGCATGTGGCGCATCTTTTTACCCACTGATTTTGGGCCCAGCTAAACGCTAGGACCCTAGGTTCGACTGCAAGAAATTACCGAAGCCAAGTACATTACACATTTGCACAGCAGTAGTCAGATTTAACACTGTAAGCTTGAGGTCTCGTTCTGTAAAATAGTACAGGGCGAAGGGGCGTGTTGATAATTCAAATAGTGAACTGTGCGCTCTGTGTCACAGGAAAGTATTGCGCATACAGTGCGTTTCAAAAACATATTACCCCTAAAACGTGCGCCAAAACTGTAGTGTGGGTGAGATTTTTCACATAGTCTATGTAGAATCGTTTCAAAAACGTATTACCCCTAAAACGTGCGCCAAAACTGTACTGTATGCGAGATTTTGCACATAGTCTATGTAGAATCGTTTCAAAAAGAAATGTACACCGTCTTCTTTTTAGTACATAAGGCTCGAGGTCCTCCAGTTTCTAAGCAATAAAAGTTTCAAATCATAAAGATAAACGTCGAGAAACACCCCAACAGTGCTATTGATCGAAAATCAAAGCGTTCTAGGGTCACATTTGCTTCTTTTCTCAAAACTTTGACGCTTTATGGACAAGAGCAATCTCCGGGACGACCCCAGAAGCTCATTCCAGCAGGCAAAAGAGGAATTATCTGGCATTGTGCAAAGGAAAAGTATCGTGTAGAAAAATTGGAATAAATATCAATCTCAAAATTTCCAAATCACCTATATGGAGGCAGATAAACAACAAAAATATATTTAAGTATAATAAAATGAAAAAAACGTTCTTCCTTCAAGACAATCACAATCAAAAGAGAGGTGACTGGTGTGCTGGAAAAGCGTACTGGAAGAAAGAATTGGAAAATGTTATTTTTACTGATGAAATAAAGTTCCATTTCGATGGACGTGATTGCTACAACTTTTATTGGCACAATATTCGTAAGGATCGTCGTGGATTCTATACCAGACGCTCTAGTGGAGGCTCTGTAATGGTCCGGGCGTGAATTTGTAAAAAAGACCTCACGGAAATTGCATTTCTTGAAACAACCATGAATACGGGAAAATACCAAGAATGTGTATACGATTACATGCCATTTTTCGGTTTATGTTACCATGAAGAAAATTTCATTTTTCAAAAGGATAATGCGCCTGTACACACTGCCTTTTTAATCAAAAATTGGCTACAGGAGTCAGAAGTATCTGTTTTAGAGTGGATGGCGCGCTCACTGGATTCGAACTTAACCGAAAACATTTGGGAATGCTGGCGAGGATGGGTTTTGCGCATGGAAGGCAATTACAGACATTTTTCGAACTCAAAAACTGTGTTAAAAATTGCTTGAAATATGTAACAGTTTCGACTGTAGAAAAGTACATCAATTCGATGCAAAAACGTTGTAACAACGTTATACTGCAAAAAAGATGCAAAATAAACTATTGAGCGTCGCCCAGTAAAGATTTGTTATTGATAATCATTGCTCTGTAAAGCCGTTTTTTGACTTTACTTTTTTCTAAAACCTATTGTTATAGGCGTACAGGATGCATTTGTTAGTTTTTTTGAGATTTCACAGCATGTCGTATGTTTCTGAAACAGTCTGTATAACTCATTGGTTTACCAACAACGCTTTTCAATTTCTTGTTCTAGAAAACGGTTGCGCGTGATGAATAAAGAGGCAGTAAAAATTCGAAGCAAAGGACATTTCAAACTTTTTCTGACCCGAAACATTGGCGAGCGTTTTTGGTAGTATAAAACGATTTCCGATCGTTAACCAAGTCGTCGCTTATCTAAAGAAATATTCCATTGCTTCTTTTTCTCTTCATTGACTGGATTGTTTACTTTCGAATTTACTCTTTCTCAAACCCTACCCTTTCCCTCTGCAAAGCGCGTTCAATAGAAATACAGTATGAGATCATGCTAGTATGGAACTTATGATCAATACAAAGCTGATACTTATTACCAAATGGAAAACAATATTCAAATTGGATTCTGTCATTGGACACTTCTGACAAATTGATATAGGTTAAACAATGGTTATTCGGATTGTTTGAAAAGAATATCAAATATATCTTATGCTCTACATGCACAAGCACAAAATATTTCTAAATTTCATTCTATGTGTTCTAACAGAACTGATAACTTTCATTCATAGCAGTATCATACTGCAACATAACCTGCATTCTTTCCATCCGATTCTGATGAATTAGACTTAAAAAATTCCATTTTTCTTTTACCAAGAGCGTAAAACTTGCGAATCGCTGATTGTAATTCTAGTCGAATCGTATAGAGCAAAGTCGTTGCAGAGAACTGCTGAAAGTTTGACGTATGTTTCATGCCAGTGTTTACGTTTTTACAAAATGACGTTGCAGTCTCCTTGCTTCTTGTGCGATCGTTGCGGTCAAGAAGTGGCAAACGCACGCCTTCCACAATATAATACATGTTGGTCTGTGCCGCCCAAGTCATACCAGAGCCTGCCGCTGTTTTGCTTTCTGCTATATCCGTGTTTTCAATCGCGGTGCTCTTGAGGGTTCTGTTGAAATTCGTTCCGGGTCTGAATGGGGTTTCGAAGCGGATTGTGAACATGTGTTTTGAAAGCGATGCACTACCGAATGAGGTGATTTATTTTATGTTTGTATCTGCATTGGAGTTTTCTAACTATTGCGTTCATGAACTGCGCTTGAGATTGATGGAGCTCTCAGGATATTAAAACATATCGAATCTAAAATTATAGCTCTGAATTTGATGGGTGTGATGATTCATACGCAACCAGACATTCTACTTCCTTGGTTCACCGTAGAAGAGGTCATCCATCACCACCACATCCTTCAAAAAGCGGCGGAAGAAAGGACGCTTGTACCCTTGCGAGAAGTGGCGCACCGAAACATTGTTCAACTAGATTTTGACCTTGGAAATGACCGGGACAGTCTTGGAGCGTTTTTTCGCGTCCACAACAACCAACCCAGCAAAGCTGAGTCCTTTGCTCTTGGCGGGCACCCAAACGTTTGCAATTTGGCATCCATTATTGTCAAAGTACACCATGCTTGTGCGGAGGGGGACATCCACGTCCGTGAACACCGCCCCGAAACCATTCACCTTGGCCGCGTCACGCAACGCCGGGATCTGGAACTTGACGGTAAGGCGGTTGGAAAGCACGGGGGTGAACAGGCGCTTGAGCGAGAATCGGCGGAACTGCCTGGTCACAAACAGAGGAAGCAAGGACGAGAATCGATCGTCTTTCGGCGGTGGGGTGCCCGGGTTGGAGACGGCAAACTTTCCGCCGCGAGCATGGAACACGGCGCCGCGAGTGACGACCTTGTTGAAGAAATTGCCGGGCATGTTGAACGGTACAATGTCGGCATCCCGGTTGATGGATAGCTGGCCGGAGGAAAGCGTGCCTGGGCTGTTGCCGTTGTTCTCGCCGCCAAGGAGCTTCTGGTAGTTTTCCACGATTGCAGTGAGGCCGTCGGCGTCACGAGCCGTGCATTTGACGACCTTGACGTGATACTTGGGGCACCTCGTTTTTGATGCAAACGCGCAGGCAAGTAGAGATGACAACAAGAAAAGTTGAGTGATGCCCTTCATTCTGTTACTGAAAATTTTTGTCGCTGATCCTGGGTCTGAAAGGGGTTTCGAGATTCTTTACTTGATAAAAGAATCGGCGATGATGGAGACATAAGGACTTTTGGATTTGGCTGGGATGGTGCCCACTTATACGGTGGTCGAGCATCTGAAATGGCGTGAAGCCCAATACGAGTTTGTGAGGTGTATCATAGACTGCATTGGTCCTCTTGAGCTATGATCCTTGCCGAAAGTGCCAATGGGTCACGAATTGCTACCCGTCGAGATGCCGTAAAGGAATCGGTGATGTTGAGTGGCAGCGATCAACGAGGACAATGAGTTTTTGATCTGGGAGAGGGGGTTGAATGACCAGATGCTGACTGCTCACTGGAACGGGCAACAGTATCCACCCGTTCCACCCGACAGTGCAAAACAAAGAAACGGTCGGCGGTTTCGTCCCGTCCGACTCTCCGGAGTCAAGCGGACGATCCTTTCATGGTAGCATCGCTACCGATCTCCTCCGACCGCAACCCACCCGTTTTCGACGGCAACACCGCTGTGGGCACCCCCTCGTCACATTGCATTCAATTCACCACCGCTCGCGCCTACCGACGTCTCTTCCGCCGCAACAGCGCCACACCGCGCGTTGCAACCACCGCCACCGTGATCGTTTCACTCGCGTTCCCGCACCGTCGCCGCGCACTCACCACTGCGAGCACCGTGTGCCGCCACGGCGCTTTGGACATTCCGCCGCCGCAAACTCGTGCGTGCCGCACCGCCGCCAACGCATCGCACTAAATCGGGCTGCAACTTTACTGCACCCAACGCTAATCTGCGTCTTTGGATTACCGCTACCACTCGGACCGTGCCGCGCGCCAACTACCGTTGCGCACGTTCCAACTTTGCCCACGCGCACCCCGCACGACGACCCGACAACGTGCCTCTACTGCTTACGCTACTGCAGTTGGAGAAGAAAGTCCCACCTTACCTACGAAAAGACTGCGTAGTGTGTTGTGGTTTGTCGGTGGTGAAGTTGCACTGGCATCCCTACACGGGCCCCTGAAGAAGGGAGGTACTCCAGGCCCGAGGTGCGATTTGCTATAGGAAAAAGACACTGAAGTACGGGTTGGTCCTGCCGCCTAGTGTGTAGTATCTGAACGCATCTAACCACCACGCACTACTTAGGCCTGTAGTATTATTTGTTGAAGAAGTTGGCGAAGAAGAAGGATCCCTTGACCAGTAGGGAACTGGCGAAGAACTTGATCACCTGTCAAACCCCTCTCGCGTTGAGTATACTCTGCGATGGAAGAAGCTCACAAGCACGAGTCGAAACGCATCCCTGGGCTCAAAAGTGCCGCCGAATACTATACTTGCCGTATCTATATTCGGGACTACATGCATTCCTTGCGATCCCTCTTCGTTCTGACCGAACCTCGGCCAGAGGATGGTACCGCACAAGCTCGCCGATGTTGGGATGATGCCGACCGTAAGGCACGATCTGCTATTGTGCAAAACCTTGGCACACAACCTATCGTCGCTGTCTCGGAACTACTTAAACGTGAGTCTTGTTCGGCTCTGGAGGTATGGACTATGCCTGGGGCTACGTACAAGAAGGACAAAATTCAGTCCAAAATGAACTTGAGAGAGAACTTGACCACATTTCTATTCAAGGATGCTGATGATATCCAGAAACACCTCCTGGAAATGGAAACTACGTTCCTCGAATTGGCCAGACTTGGTGATCCGTTAACCAACCGCGAGCTAATCGCAACTCTATTGCAAACATTACCGGACTCGCTTATGGCAATTACATTAATTGCAGATGCAAAAAACATGGCGTACAATCAAGTTGTCGCCTTACTACGTTCCGAAATGGACCACCGAACACATCGATCAACGGCTTCGCAATAAATGCCTACTGATGCGAAGAAGGATCACACACATCCCTACCCTGCTGCACGAAAGTCAAGTACAAACCGGAAACCACGTTCACGGAAAAACAAAAAGCGTGTCGCATGCTGGAACTGCGGACGAATTGGCCACATTCGCTCCGAATGTTGGTCTCGCAACAAGAACGACAATTACAACCAGACATCCAACCAACATGGTAGTCGTTCAAGAGGAAGAGGTCAAAATCGCAAGAACTCTTCCAATAGGAACTGGGACTCTCGAAGGGGTTCTAATAACTGTGGTCAAAACCATAACCCGCGGAACAACAACAACCACGACAACAATGACCGTGAAGATGGTACACAACGGGGCTTCGTTGCAATAGCCCGCGCCAAGCTTTCACACAAAGAAAACGACAACACCTGGTTAGACTCCGGTGCAACACATGTCTTTGTTAGAGAAAAACACCTATTCTAGGGTTACCGATCCATCGCAAGTCAAACTGTTCGAACTTGCGACCAGATATCAGAGATCATCAGAGAATGCACAATTAAACTACCACTAGGAAACGGAATAATACTTCCGGCCAAGCACACGCCCTCTTTTGACTCTAACTTAATCTCTCTATCGGTGCTAACGAAGCGCACACAAGTGGAATTTTTAAACGGCTCGCATGGCTCAGAGTTTGTAATCAAAGACCCAACTAACGGCCATGAGCTTTAGCGGTCTACACCAAGGGACGGGCTTTACCCGTTGCCGAGCCCTATCCCACCTGCAGGACCTCCATACGCACAAGCAGCTTTGTCTGCACCGGGGAACACAGTCAAAGAATGGCACGAAAAACTTGGACACCTTGGCAAGGAGAAGCTGTTACTCACTGGGGAACAATGCGACGGAGTACCTCGTCTATCTGCCCCAGAAGTGAAAAACATCTTCTGCCCGCCATGAATGAACGCTAAAACCAAGCGTGCGTCACTTCGAAATTCAACATCGGTTACTTCACGCCCTTTGGAACTCACCCACACGGACCTCAGAGGGCCTATCAACCCTCCGCCTCTACAAGGATTTAAATATATTCAGGTCCTTCTGGACGATAACACACGATCCTGCTCACTTTAATTCTTGAGCTCTAAGACAAAATTCTTTGAATGCACTAGATGGTACAAGGCTCGCGCGGAAAATGAAATAAAGCCTAACAGCATTTACCGCGTTCGCCTTGAAAGGGCGGGTGAGAACCGATCCGACGACTTCGTCCAATGGGCTTTGGAAAATGGAATGGCGTTAGAGTATAGTCCAACATACGCCTATTAATCCAATGGGGCTACTGAGAAAGTCACCCAGGACTTGTGGAAGATGGCTCGCACCCTTCTACATGCTTCTCAACTCCCTTTTACTCTCTGGGAGGAAGCAATCTCACACGCAAACTACATACGAAACTGTTTGCCCAATTCTCGTGTAGGAATGAAATTTCCATTCACACTTTGGTTTGGAAATAGGCCGGACTTCACGAACATACTCAAATTCGGACAAAAGGCTCATGCGTTTATCTATCGATCCGAAATTGTACCAAACAAGAATCTTCTCCTTCGAGCCGTGCTCGGACACTTCGCCGGAATGCAAAGTCCGCATACGCTACTACGGATCTTCGTTCCGTCCTACGGGAAAATAATTCACTCTCGCCAAAGGGACTTCAAGGTTTCAAGGGAATTTCTTCCCTCCATTAACTAGCTCATCGATTTCTCTTCTCTTCACCGGCATGAAGCCAAGAAGGAGATGGAAGAGGACGACCAAGAGCATTAGGAGGCCTCATTGGCTCTCTTTATGGCCGCTTAATCACGCACCAAAGATCTAGGCGACGTCAACAGGGTCCCTAAGAATTTTGAAGAAGCTAGATCTATGCCTGAATGAGCCGAAGCCATTGACAGAGAGTACAACGCTCTAATAAATAGAGAAACATGGGCACTTGTGGATAGGAAGCTAGAGATGGATCCTCTCCCGTTCCTCTAGACCTTTCTGTTAAAGCATCTTAGCACCAACCCACCAAGCGTTCTGCCCAAAGTCCGCTGCGTTATTCGTGGCGATATGCAACGCCCATATCTAGAATTTGATCCTGATAATCTTTTCGCGCCTGTGGCACGTCTAGCAACCATTCGGGTTGCCATTGCCAAGGCAGCGGCACAAAGACTACTTATGGAATCTATGGACATCAGCAACGCATACCTTTATGGCGACTTAGAGGAACCTCTAATCATGGAACAACCACAGAATGCGTCTAGTTCATCCGACATCCCTGGAAAGGTGTGCCTACTAAAGAAGTCTATCTACGGCATACGACAGGCTGGTCAAGTATGGGGCTCCCCCTTGCACCAGGAATTACTTGGACATGAATTCAAACAGTCCAGTACTGACAGCTGCTTATACATGTACAAATCTACGAGTGGAACAGTGTCCCTCGTTGTGGTTGTAGATGACATATTGATGTTGTCCAATTCATTCTCTCTACTCAAGGACTTCAAAGAAGAGATGAAGAAATTGTTTCAAGTGGAACAACTAGGTGAAGCGAAGTCCTTCGTAGGGCTTGAAATTGAACGGAGTAGGAATGGTATTAAGGTCCAGCAATCGAGGTACGTTGACAAAATGTTGAGAGAGTATGGGCTCTCCAACTCTAATCGTGCTAGGACGCCATTGCCCTCTCCATGTGACTTGAGTAGTCGTGGCGACAATGAGAAGAGTATGTCGCCTGCGCTTAACGGGCGCTTCCGAAAGATGGTGGGACATTTGATGTATCTGGCTGTTTTTTCACGTCCAGACATCATGTTTGCAGCTTTAATGCTGGCAAAACAGGTTCACGACCGGTGCATGAGGCAAATGGGTTTAGCCAATAGAGTGATAAGGTATCTAAAGGGTACGAAGGGTATTTGTTTGTTCTTTCCCTCTGATGTATGGGCGCCAATGGAAGCATATTGTGATGCAGACTGGGCCGAATGTCATGAGACGAGAAGGTCTACGACTGGCATATTGATCAAGGTGAATGAAGCACCGATCATGTGGACGACTAAGAAGCAAACGTTGATTGCGTTGTCGTCGGGAGAAGCTGAGTACATTGCGCTCTCCTATTGTTGTAAGACGTTAAATTGGCTGCGAAGATTGTTCTTCGAAATGCGCGCAGATGAAGTGCTAAGTGAATGTGAACCTAGGATGTACCCAATCGCATTGTATTGCCATAGCATAACAGCAGCCTCTATTGCTGCGAAGCCAAAGACTTCTGAAAGGAACAAACATATTGCATTGAAGTACCCCCATGTCAAAGAATTGGTGAAAAATGGCGTTGTGCAATTGAATAAGATCGACACGAGTTTGCAACCCGCCGATGTGTTGACAAAAACTTTGAAAGCTGATAAGCTTGAAAAATACCGTCTGCTTTGCGGCTTGAGAGCTTAAGGTTTTTGTACTTACTATATTTGTTTTTGTCCATTGCTATGCGTTTCACGGATCTTTGTTTTGGGTGTATCCTTTTGTCTTGAAGTTGTTTTGAGCGCCATACCTTTTCCTTATGTCATGAGATTTGTCCCAAAGGGTTTTATCACGGCAAAGGTTTTTAACGGTAGACGCTACGTTGAGTATTGTAGTTTGTACGCAATACATGCTTTAGTTATTATGTTTGCGAGGAACGGTGAATGACCAGATGCTGGCCGCTCACTGGAACGGGCAACAGTATCCACCCGTTCCACCCGGAAGTGCAAAATAAAAAAAGGGCCGGCGGTTCCGTCCCACTCGACTCTCCGGAGTCAAATGGACGATCCTTTGGGGGGTGGCACTCTGCTGGGACAAGTGCAGGTGATGACGTGGCATAGGTGCAAAAGGCACCACCTGATGGCCCGGGAGTACAGGACTGGTGGCAGCACGGCGTTTTGATTGGCTGCGCGCGTTGTGCATTACATACCCCGGTTTTCTGACACGGTGGCTATCGTGGGGGCACTGGACGAAGAGAATCAGCGCAAAGAGTGTCCGCAACCATCTGCAATTCATCTCGCGAAAGAAATAGAATTCACGCATGGAGAGGAGTGTATGATCCGCTCGTCTGCCTGAAGCACCGCAAAAACGTCTCAAACTTCCCCCAGCTCCTCAACGTTTCTGCATCGCGACATTCCTTTGACTGGATTGAAAACGAGGCAGAGATATTGTATTCGAGATATGCCAAAAAAACTAAATTCTGAAGTAGTCCTAATCTTCTAGAAGAAATTTTAGGACAGCATCTCTCTGTTCAATCAGAGTTCGCCGCGCTTCATTTTGCTTAAACTGATAAAGTGTATCACCTCTGGATTTTTACACTAATATTTGTCTTTTTCGATTAATGAATATTCTCGTGATAACGTGTGATGGCTAAAAGAATATTGGGCTTTAGGTAAATGTGTGAAAAATGGGAGAATGGACGCGCGATCATGAGAGGACGGCGGATGAGGAAAGTGATCGGTGCCTGTGTGCTGAATGATAAAACGTGTATTTGTCCATGTGGCGGTCTATTTTGTAAAGAAGCAGGTCGGGAGGCATTTTGAAACATAATTTCCAGTTGATGCATGCATGGGGATGCCCCTTGGCAATACGTTTGTAGTTTTGTGCTCGAATATACCAAAACAAAAGGTATCTCAGTTAGCTTATGTAAAGGTATTGAAGTTGTTCAGAAACCGATTTGGTTTTAAAACTTTTGTCATGAAGCAAATGGAATTCCTTTTGCGTTTTTGTTTTTACCATCTATTCCGAAAAAAATAGGAAACTGCTAAACTTCTAGATTGATGTTCTATTTTTCTGATACAATTATTAATAAATTACACAATGGGAAAAGAAGAGAAACAAAACTGTTTAATATAAAGAGCCATAATTGAAGTTTGGACATAAATAAAGTTTCATGTATTCGATTTAGCATTTAGATGTGTTTTGCATAAATGGAATCAATAGAACTGTACAATGACCCATCATCATTCAATTTATGATCACACAAAAACAAAAACGTATGTTTTCCTCGCCATTAAGTAATGATGCTGATTGCGTGTTTTAGACCAACCGTGGGTGTCTTTCTCAAATTCCTCTTACCTAAAGACTGGTTCATGAGTTTCCATTTGCTAAGAGAGCAATAAAACGCTGTTTGGAGGCTGATTGCAACGATTGAAGTGTGTCACGAATGAAAAGTTCGGGTATTGCACGATCTCTTGCGTTTTGAATACATGTCCTCAGGAGCCTTCAAATCTACATATAAATTATTTGTCCCATCCAAAAGTTACAACAATTGTTTCTTTGGTATGCGCGGCTCAACTGAAAATAGAAGAGAAATATAATTAGTCGACTAAATTGCGTCATCTAAACACTGACTCATTGTTTTCAAACATTTTTTTGGCCCGCGTAGTTCGGCGTCCTATTTTTCATCGGATTAGGTGGAGTTTTATCGGGGTTTTGGGTTGAAGATTCACATTTGTCAAAGGTTTGCGCAAGTGACCGGAAAACTCAAGAATATTACCGTTTCCAACACTTTTTGTACTCGCTTGTTTCATTAATACTTCAAATGGAAGTACAAAAGGACGCTTCAGTTACATATGCCTTTAAAGACTATTGATACTTTTGGAACAAATGTGTAAAGTGTGGATTCAAATTTCCAAACTCTGTTTCAAACCATTTGTCTGTCTTTTTGTTCTCCTTCCAAATCATCACTGCAACCCATTTCGGAGTGTAGATTTTCTCTTTTTTTCTCATATCACAATGCATTTGGTGCGAAAAAAGAATGCCGTTTCAAATATTGGACATGTCAGTGTTTGCCAAAGCGTAAAAGAAAAGAAATGAATATGCCTACATCTTTTAATTTTACGCTTCTTACTTTTGTGAACTCGTTTTTCAATGATGATAGTCTAAAGACATTGAAATTAGATCAATCTTACAAAC
>JAHNZQ020000172.1:2039196-2057054 GCA_019155205.2 Gracilaria vermiculophylla | reverse complement strand
GCAGTTAAATATTTGGTTTCTGTACAGGGACAATATCTATACAAGCAATAGATACTTCGTCTTTCGAAGAATGAGAACTTTTAAAACAGCATACGTAAAAAAGATTGACAAGAGTTTTGCCAATTTTTCTCGACCATCACCTTTTAAAAACGCACCAATGAAACCTTTTCAACTCATCAAAAGACCTGGAATTTAGGGCAACCTCAACATATCAATCGCGAGATACAGGTAGCGCCTTTAGAAGCGTATACGTGTAAAGCTGCGACAGCTACGTGGTAGATGTCGCAGTTCTGTATGGACTCCACCTCATTAGGAAACCATTCATTTTTTCTAATATGTGAAAGTTATAATTTTGTATATGCAGCCTAACAAGATTCCCTAGATAAGGCCATTTCTACATATGGACAAGGACAAGTTGCCCGATGGACACGATTTGGCGCCAATGTGTCAACAAGACATTTTTTGGTCAAATGCCCATCTCCCGCCAACTTAGATCTAGGCAAAACTGTTCGTTCTTTCGTTCATCGCGCATTAACAGAAGTTGTTCTTCTTACCTGAACCTCATTTGAGCCCTGCTGCAGCCATGAAAAACACCTCAGGACAAGACCCCACGCTTGCAGCTATTGCCGTGGCATCTCAAGCCCCACCCATTGCACTAGGTGAACAGACTACTGGCATAAAAAAAATCACTTCACCAGGCTGCTCACCATCCCAACCAGGAAACCAACAAGCCAGGCACCAACCAACAGTGTGCCAATCAAACCGACATATGACAATGACATAGATAATCTTTTGTTTTCAATGATGAAGCAAAGCTGGCTATGGCGATGGAAAGCAACAAAAGAAAAGTCTAAAGTGTGTCTTCACTAACGCCGTGAAGCTCGCTGAAAGCAGCCATGGCATCTAAAGAACCGCTAAGGGCTGGCAAAAAAAGTTCACGCGCATAAAGCAAGAATACTCTGCATTCATGGCCAAACTCAAGCAATCTGGCAGAGATGGTGACGACGAAAATCTTTTCAATACGCCAGATTACTTCGAACAGATGCACGAGTTGGAGAATGGAAAGGCGAGCTACAATCCACCAGCGCAGTATTCAACGGATGATGGTGCTAGTGCCCCGTAATTACCAGCATCGAGCACACGTATGCGCGTGAAGCTCTCTCGAGATTTCTAACTGTCCAAATTCATAAAAACGCAAGAACAGGCAACTGAGACTTCGATATCAGAGATTCAGAAAAGTAACGAAGAACGCGAGAAGAAAAGGACCATTCTTGAAACGTTTAGTTCATAAGTTCTGATGCATACTACTTTGCACTACAGTTGTTGGTTATCTAGCATAATAATGCATCCCTTAGTCTCTTTTCTGCAGTCGTCTCCGCAGTGACAACAAGATCTTGATCTTCGTCTTCGTCAAGATTTAAATAAAACTCCTGGTCGTCGCCATTTTCAATGCTCCAGTTATGTACAACGACGCATGGGAATATAAATATGACGATGTTGTCCTCATATTGCAGTCGAATTCCATCTTTCAGAACACAGAAGCGGTGTTTCAGCATTCCGAATACACATTCTGCTGGCTTCCTCTTCGTGCTTGCCACTTTATCCCACGTCCGCAATACCGGGTTGGCGTTTTTCTCACGTTCGGTACAGCTCTTCATCATATATTTGATGAGCTGGAAGGCGCAATCTCCAATTAAATATAGACGAACGGCGATGTTTGCGATAACCAAGTCTGGTAAGTCGTCCCGCATCCATGTTCCATTATCAATATTTTTCTTTAATGTAGATTGCTCGAATACTGTAGAGTCATCAAGAACCCCAGGCTTTCCAATATTGACGTAAGTAAACCTCCTATTAGCGGAAACCACCGCAAACAGTACTACACTTGGATACGCTATGTAGCATCGGTATCCATAGTATTGTTCTTCAGGGCAACATGGCTCTTTGATATGAGTTCCATCAATTGCGCCGACGTAGTAGGGTAGACCGCTCAGCATTTCAAATCCATTCATTGCACGAGCAACATCTTGCTCTTCGGTTGGGAAGCGCACAGCGTCTTTGCACTTTTGAGTTATAGCCTTCGCCACTGTCTTCACGCTTGCAGATACTGTGCTCGCGCCTATTCCGAGATGTGTCGCAGCCGTCTCGCATGTACATCCGTCAGCGTACAGCAAAAAAGCCGCTACTTTGATCTCTCCTTGCAGAGCTTTACAAAACTTTGAATCGCTTGCCTCTATGATGGCCCGTAGTCCTTGCGACAATTGTTGAAATAAGGAATACGTGATTCGGAAAAGACTTTTCCAGGACGCGTAGCCCATGAAATCTGTTTTGACTGCAAAGTTGAAGAACCAGGTTGGAGAGTTTCTGCGTCGAGAGCATATACTTCCGGATGCTCCAGGGCGTTTATCACAAGATGAGAGAATCAGAACAGAAGCAGAGTGCGAAGACAGCAAGCTTTGAATTGTGGTAATATCAGAGTTGTCTTCTTGAAACACAAGTAAAGCGACAACTGCTGCGGCAAAGCGTCTACGGCGTTCAGAGTCTATATGTATGGTGATGAAAGCCGTTGCGCAGCTTGGGTTTTGTGTTGGAGTCGCTTTGAAGCGACCCCGAAATTCTGGGTATTTTGGACAGGACAACAGTCTTCCTAAGAAATAGGGAATCCCCAGGATGAAGGGTATTTCAGAGAGAGTGCACTGTGTCCTGCCCATGTGTAGAAAGGGCCTAAGAGGACCTACGGGAACGCCTTTATCTAGCCCGGGGAAAAAATTACAAAATTTAAAACCACATTCTCAACAATCTAATCGCCGTGCTTTACCACTGGCTTGTAGAACCAAGCACACTGTTGCAATAATCTGGTAGCGCACGGCGCAGCGTGTCGTCCATTGTCTCTACGGGAATCGTAGTGCAACGTGTGTCGTCGCAGCTTGTAGGTTCGTCAAAATGGCCCTTGTGGATCGGAAGTAAGTGCTATTTGCCATATGTAAACTGTGTTTCGAAATCATTTTTATGCGACGCCTAAAAAGTGCGTCAAAAATGTGCTGTACGCTTGTTGTGGCAAACCGTCTCTGTAAAATAATTTCAAAGAGATCTATTCATCGTTTTGATTCAGTGAAACTAGACCGAGGCCCTCCACTCTCCATGAAAAAAAAGCTTTGCATTGCCAAATTGAGAGCATAATAACACTCTACTAGCGCTATTGCACGAAAACGTAAGCGTTCAAAAGTCAAAATTGCTAATTTTCTCGAAACTCTAACACTATGTGAAACTAAACTATCTTTAGGAGGCCTAAAGGGATTCAGCTCAGCAGAAAAAAAGATGCTGAACGGAAATTGTTCACATTAAGAGGCTCTTGTTCGAAAATTGG
This sequence comes from Gracilaria vermiculophylla, assembly GCA_019155205.2. Lineage (NCBI taxonomy): Eukaryota > Rhodophyta > Florideophyceae > Gracilariales > Gracilariaceae > Gracilaria > Gracilaria vermiculophylla. The sequence continues at coordinate 2,053,687 of JAHNZQ020000172.1, read as the reverse complement.
ACTACACCTTCAACTCAATTTTTTGTGAAGAACTATTTGGAGAGTAATAAATGCCACAAATGCGGTTAAGTACAAGAAAAGAAAAACTCCCTTCATAGTATAACACTATGAATAGCGAAAGGTGATCGAGTGGTGTGCTGCTGTAATGTTTTGCAAAAAGGAATGAGACAAACCTACTTTTGCTGACGAGAAATAGTTAAATCTTGATGATCAAGATTGTTTCAAATTTTATTGGCATGATCAACAGAAAAAACGCTCAAAATTTTGGATCAATATTCTTGACACTTTAAGAGGTCGGTAATGGCCTGGACCAGTGCTTTAAATAAGGATCCTACCAAGGTTATATATAATTATGTGAAACCCTTGGGATATTCTTTTCATGAAAAGAATATCATTTTTCAGCAATATGAAGCGACTGTGCTCACTAGATCTCCAACCAGAAACTGGCAAAAAGAGTTTGAAGTTTTTGTTCCCGGGTGCCCGTTGCGCTCTGCAGATTTCGACCTTTTCGAAAACGTTTCACGATGGAGGAGTAGGATTGTTTATGTGCATGGAAGACAATTTCAGAAAATGTTGAAAGTGAGAAACAGTAAACAAAACTGCTGGAAATTTATGTCAGTTTCAAAGGAAAAAAAAAATCACTTCGATGCCAAAACGACGCATCAGCATTACACGGCAAAAAGTATGAAAAAGAAACTACCAAATGATTCAAAGTAAAAGATCTATTTGTGATGAACCTATGTGTTTGTAGAGGTTTCTTGACTTGATGTTTTTCAAATCCATTTTTTGCAGGCGTATTGTAGCTGTTTTGCGCTTCTTTGACATTTCACGGCATGTCATATATTTTTGAAGCAGAATTCATCTATTGCAGCACGTATTAAGAGTATGTTCTGGACCTATACAAAATAAAACAATATAATGATACTCTTTACGTTTTGCGGCATTGAGAAGACAATATTTTCAAAACTTCTGTACCTCGCTCCGCAGTCACTCAAAAATGTAGTACAGTGTATTCTAAGGTAATATGGTGGTGTGGCTTTATGGCATGATATTAATAAAGAGAGCTCGTATTTTATTAACTGAGCCACGTGGTGCATATTTCGGCCCGCATGCGCTACAGTGTCCTTACCGGACGGTAGAAGTCTTATTTATTTTTGTTAGTTTGTGCGGGTAATTACTGCGGTAGTTAGATCTGCCGAGGCGAGCTTCCGACTTGATCCTTAATCTGCCGGTCGAGCTCCATCTTGGGGGAATAAAACCGAGCACCCTTGAGTCTTCATCTACTTTTCCGGTTGGAGACTTGTCGATCATCCTAAGGTTTCTAAGCCGCCGATCCCCAGGTCGCCTCATAGCAGCGCCTCTAGTGTCTATCTGACCGGTGCGCTGACCTCATATGAGGTCAAATTGACCTCATATGAGGTCAGCGCACCATCACGCAAAATTGAAAATAAAAAATTGGAATTTGACCCTTAGGCCAATATTTTGGAAGTTTTAAATTTGAAAACTTGTTATCCAGGATTGCCTGTGAACAATAAATAGTTGTAGACCACGCCATGAGCTATCACAGCAGCTCAGTGGCCATCAGACTACATGGGAGCAACTAATCCTGAGTTCGAATCTCGCTGACTTTCTAAATATTAAAAAACTCCTTCGGGAGCTCGACTAATTCTAAAAATATTTAAACTCTCAGAACATTTTCAACACTCACTTGAGCAGCAGACAGAATAAGGTGACATCTGTTAAGCGGGCAGTTTCGTAATAGAGTTCAAATAATCTAGCAAGTCAAAAAAACGCGGATTTAATTAGTAGAGGGCTTAAGGTAAAAGAACTTTTGCTCAATAATTGCATTGAAATGATGAATTTTAATTAAAAAACGAATGTTGTCAACGTTGTTGACATTATTTTTAGATACTATGCTTCTCTATACCGTGACACTTCTCAATTTGTTTCATAAAACAATCTCTGTTCCTACCAGAGTGACATAAAAACACTTCTTTTTCTTTCCTTGAATAGCATCCGGAACATAAAAACTTCGACTTAGTATTACCTCTGCAATAATTGCATCGTCCTTGATATAAAGCTTTTGTAATCATTCCATTTTTTGTTTTACTTCTTCTGTTGGTTTGAATTAAATGCAAGCCCGTGCCAGCATACCTTGGCTGTTCAATACTATTTTCATTTTCCGGTTCATTTCTTTTCATTAAACCAGTTGTGTCACAAATATTGTCTATTAATTCGTCAGCCAGCTCACACTAAAAGTAATGTGGACATTTAACGCTCCTGCTTCCATTTGCTGTCTTATGCAGTTTCCATGCATCCACAATGCAAATTGCTAAAAGAGAGCAATTGACTCGAAATGACCATTCTTTCACTTCTATTTTCTTTTCCAAATTAAAATCGTCCTGTCGGCACCTGTTATGGCGATCGGTCATTGAAGATGTTTTGTAATATTCTTCACAAATCTCAGGAATTGCAACCTCAAATTCCATTTTCTCATAAATAGTTCCCTTTCGCCTCCATCTCTCCCTAACAATAGAAGTACCAAGATTAACTGTGCCCGGGGTTGAAATAAAGTACTTTCTATCTCGATCTATTCACATTACGGCCATCATATCACTATTAGGGACGCTTCCTTTTGAAATCATAGATATAAAGTCGCCTCTGTTCCTTAAAAAGATTTCAGATAAGTGCTACATAGGAAACTCCGGAGATGCATTTTTTATTACTCCAATAAAACTCAACCCTTTTTTCATGAGTGCTTTAGCGGTGTTGACGGATGTAAAAGAAGAATCAGCGCGTAGCAAACGATCTGATCCAAACCACGGTTGTACTAAACGGAGTAGAATAGCCATTCCATGAGCATTATCGGAATCAAAATCCTGTTCGAGATTATTAACACCCATATCGAGTTCAATATTCGGCATTATACCACTTCTTCCACAACAAACAGCTTTCATTTCAAGGCCATTTTCGGGGTTTCTATCCAACGCGGTACAATGTGGAAGCCCCACATCAATCCAATGACTTCCTAATCCGTACCACCGTGACATTCCTTCGGTAACACATAAAGCATGCGATGGAGCGACAAAAGAACGGCGATGATTATCGACCGCTTTCACCAAATCGGCTATAAACGACCATCTCACGATTCCTTGCTCTTCAGTGATACCATTTCCACTAAAACATATGCAACTTCTAAGCGATTCAAATCGATTGCTTGACATACCAAGCCCAATTTTAAGTTGTGAAATGAACTTAGAAAAAGGCTCAATGCTCCAAAGATCGCGTCTGTTCGAAAACTCAATACGAGTCATTAAAATAAGAACTCCAAAAATTTTGAGCACCTTTCCTCCTGTTGTCCTCCGAGGGCCTTTGCTTACTATTCGGATATTTGTTCTGCTCACGATAAATTGCAAATGAGGCATGGAAAACGTCTAGAAAAAGGAATCCAATGCAGTTATTCTTGAAGGAACATGACGTAGTGAAATAAAATCTCCTGCTGGACCAGTAACTTTCCACTGATGCATTCGCATAGAACCATTCAGAGGACTCAACGTCGTACAGGTTTCCCATTTCCGACCATGAGCAATATTTGATTGGCAGATTGTATGCAGATTTTGATCATCTGATTGCTCTTGCAAAATATGCATATTCGGTGGTGTAACAATCGCTTCTTCTTCAGCAGTTTCGATGTTATTCGTGTCAATCGAATGATTTTGTTCTTCTGCAGCGTTCGGAGTCTCTTCAACACCAATTCCGAGTTTGACACTGGATAAAGGCAAAGTAACTTCTTCCCCACGATTGGGTAAACTAAAGTTTATCGTCAAGAATATCAAATTTCGATTGTTCATACTGCGAACATCAACTCTTTGAACTATTCATTTTACCGTTTTGGACTTTCAAAAAGATCCATAATAGCATTTATATTCCGCATCAGTGGTACCCAGGCGAGCGCGGCTGTTGACAGTTGTCCCAGCAGTTCTGCGATGATCTGTGAACGATGCCATAGTTTACGAATGTTGTTGACGGCTCTAATTGATGTAACAGTCACAAATCACAGTTGGTTGTTGTGGACATAGTTCAGCGCTGCCGGCGTCGACAACATGATAAGGATATCAGAACAAAAAGGAAAGGGGAAAAGTTTTAATGTTTTCACCGAATTACAAAGTAATTAAAATTGACCTCATATGAGGTCGCTGGTCAGATAGACACTAGAAGCATCGTCCGCCTAGTGAACCTTCCCCTCTACTTGGTGTTTTCCGATTCCATTTAAGAATTCATCGGGGTCGTGACAGCGATTCCCGAAGACCACCTTTAGGAACGCGCACCTTTGGAGACAACAAAAACTCCTAACGGACATTGTGCGCTACTACTTCGAAAGAAGAAATGACGGTACTACAACTGGTCTCCCAACTTAGAAGTTCAGTTTCCTAAAGGATTGAAAACAGTCGCGACAGAACAGAGTTTCTAGTTTGCAACGATCGGAACCCAACAGTGGAATTTTTCCGTTAGGTGATTCGAAAGCGGAAGAGAATCACCCCTGACCTACTTCTATATGGACCCCCTAGAACCCTCAATGAAACCCCCCCTACAGGACTCTCAAGCAACAAACTCCGTTGGTGGGCGCTGCACGCGCAGCGCTCCCCAGGAGATGGCCGCCAGACTGGAGTACCCTGAAAGTCTCCTTAGGACTCCTGGCTCCTCTGTGGAGCGTTTCAGGAATCGCCTCAGGACAGTGCACGAATGGAGGCAAGCATAATCCCCCGCCACACCTCTGGAAGACGCCGGCGTGGAGGTGGAAGAACCGGACACGGCATCGCAGCCGCCACCTTGGGAGCTGCAGGGACGAGAACACCCGGAGCCTACTCCCTCCTGGTGTCACTGGCCCCGTGCTTTACGGATTTGCTCTCACAGGAGCTGGTTGAAAAAATACCTGCAGGTGTAGAGGCATACTTCGGAATGTGCCGCAATGTCCTTGTGGAGGAAATCGCAATGGAGAGCGCTCACCTTGCTGTGGATGCTTTGTTGGGTTCCGACCTCTTCCTAGAGGTGGTCTCAGATGTTATCCATGCGAAGGTTTGTTCCCAAACCGCGCAGGTGCTCCCTGCAGCGGCGTTTGAAATTCGTTCTTTGTTAGATAACAGATGAGCTATTTGCGCTATACTCTCTTGTGAGACAGGGCGCACAGTTCACCATTTGAACTATAAACATTCTTCCGTACAGGAGAGCTTCCCTTCACCAACATCTGAGGTTGCCTGGGGCAGAGAAGGACAGACTACTGCCACCCCCTATGCCAGAGGAGGAATGGATACTGCCTTAGGGAAACGGGGCCACCTCAGGAATATTGCTATACACCGTCTGGACCTCACGCTTCGCGGGGGAGGACAGGATACCGGTCGCGAAGGCATTCTCCTAAGGAGAAAAGGACGGGATGCTTCTCGGGTGAATCGCGATAACGGGGGTATCGTCAGTCACCCAGAACACCTAAAGGCAGGACGCCAAAAGAAACGGAGAGAGAAAAGAAGAGAGCGAGACACCGACTCGGAGAGAAGCTCAAACTCGGAATCCGTGAACAGCTCCAGCTCGGAGGACAGTATACCTCACAAGTTGTAAAGCAGAAGGGTCAGGAAGGTCGTCTCGCTTATCGACCTCTTCGCCACAGTGGTGGATTATGACACCTACAGGTTGAATGATCGCTCCACTCTTTACGACGCATCGGTCGCTAAATGACTCACGAAGATTCAGCGCCGGATAGATATTCAGATGAAGATGCACTATTTCTCAGGTGAAGACCACATCTTAGTGTTGAATTCTCTCACACGCTTCCGTTCAGCGTGTAATATCAATGATGCACATGAATGTGCCGCCGTATGATGCTTTCAGTTTTACCTCACAAGCCAAATGCACTCGCTGGTGCAGCCACACCTCACGGGGTACAGTACTATTGTGGATAACCCTGAAACGGAGATCGTGACGACTTGTCCGGAGGTGGTGATTTTCCTTCTCAAATAGTATATAACGGACGAGTTGATAGCCGATTCTGACGCTGAAATCGTCTTCTATAGGCAGAGCACTAGAATGACCAAGACGGAGTTCTCGCAGAAGCTGTGGACGAAAGCCCTACGGTATGTGAACGTGTACTCCGAACTGCGGTTTAAGTGGTTTTTTGTCGAGGGAATCCTTCCCTCGGTCTGCGCCAGGGTGCGTAATCACTTGGCAACGCACCCAAAGACCACCTATACGGAGCTAGCACGTTTCGCACAAGCCTATGGGGATACCCAACGTGCCAGTCGCAGCCACGTTCCAGTTTCGGACAAACCGACGCCCTCAAAGAACCGTTGGGCATCCACCCTGTGGTTGGACTCCATTATATCAAGGAAGATCGACGGGCTCACGCTTGTGGGACAGCAAGAGGCCCTAACCCTAATATACGCCTCATTTCAGGGAGCACCGTCTAGGACGAGAACACCCTCGTCTTCTACTTTGTACGCCTCGGCAAGATATTATAAAATTGTCCGATTCGCGAACCCTCGACATTACTCACCGCCTTGCAGGATTAGGTTGTCTCGAGATCCAGTACACTGTAGTACTATCACCCCGGCAATGAGGGCTGCTATCCTGTAGGAACGGGATAAAAACATCCAGGACCTGAAGGACACACCAACGGAGAGTGCAAGTTATCGAACAGCGTACAGTGACATATGCTCCCTTCAAGGACACTAAAGTTACCGCGCTCCACTGAAATTGAGGCCTGTTCCACTGTCACTTGCTGCGTCAGGGCAGAAACCGGTATCCAAACCGGTTGTACCCCAAAGGAACACATCGCATCTCAATTCACAACCGCAGCAGCTGTCCCCTACTAAAGCTCGGCCTCCATCCCACCAGGAAAAACCTCAGGGGCACGCATAGAGGCTCCACGTGGCTCTTCACCATCGAGCATCAGCTCCACGGAGGTCGCCCTTAGGAAAGGGGGAGACGCCGTCTGCTCCGTCGACGCAGAATTGGCGGGCCCCTCTATCCCGTTGAACCCCTTTGCCGCCTTTGAGAGCTCTGTTTGCACGCTCCGCTATGAGAATTACAGAGTATTCGCCTCTTTACGATTTTTTTGGCTCGTCTCCATCATGGTGCGCGCTATCCTCGACACCGGAGCTAGCCCCAATCTTATGCACGCCGACGTGCTCTGGCGGTCTAGTCTCGGCTCCCTGAGAACTGGCAAGCTTCCTACGGTGCGCAATGCGTCGCTTCGAGCATTGGAAATCCTCGGAGAAGTACCCTTGTATCTCCGGCTGGGCTCCTTACAGGTGAAGGTGTTGTTCCTCGCGGCCACCAACTTGGCCACAAAATGCATATTGGGCACTTCCTTTGTGGATCAGTATGTACGTGCAATCTACCCACGCCTGCGGAAGGTGACGTTCCACGACGCCGCCCATGTAGGTATCGTGTCCGCATCTCCGGGAAAAGAAGCCAACGTCCGCCACGTGGGTTCTCTTCCAAAGGAGACGCATTCGGACAAGCTCCGGGTGGCGAAGATTATCGTAATACCCGCGAGGAGTCAGGCATACGTTTGGGTGCAGAACTCTGTATCTACCCTTTCATTCCTACGGGAGAGTCCACACCTGACGACAAAGAAGCACTCCATGATGGCGATCGGTTTTATTGGAATTGTGCCAAACATTCTCTTCAGGGTCTTGCTGGCCAACCTGAAGGAGTCGCCGTTACGGCTCCAGAAAGAAGCCGTTGTCGGATTGGCACTACCCACCCCTGCAGGGCTGGCTTGTCTTCCTCGTGTGGAAAACCTTGTGAAACGCCATGCCTTCGCCACCATGGAGGGTGAAGCGACATCAACGGCTCCAGAGGAAGAGAATCCTGCCACCTGGCAGTTTAAGCTCCACATTGGCGAAGATTTCGAAGAGTTCCGCCATAGGATAGTGGAGATGCTATCCGCCTTTAAGGAAATGTGGTCTAGTCGCCTGGGTCAGTTCAGCCTGGTCAAGCACAGGAATCAGCTCACGCCTAATGCGAAACTGGTACATCAACTCCCGAGAAGGGCTGGACCCCATGCGCGTAAATTCGAACGCGATGAGGTCCACCGGATGCTGGAAAAGTGCGTTATCGAGCCTTTCACTTTCAAATGGACCTCTCCGATGGTGTTTGTGAAGAAGAAAGATGGCTCCTTGAGGTTCTGTATTGACTATAGACGCCTCAACGAGGTAACGGTACGCGATTCGTACCCGGTACCCCTTGTGGACTAATGTATTGACTCCATAGGTGATGTGTCCGTTTTCTCCATGCCGCATGCCAACAGCGGCTACTGGCAGATCGAGAGGGACGACTCTGATAAGAATAATACAACGTTCACCTCACACTGTGGAATTTTCAGATTCCTAAGGATGCCATTTGGATTGAAGAATTCACCCGCTACGTTCCAACGAGCGATGATCATAATCCTATCGAAGTTGAAGTGGCAGTACGCCTTGGTGTATATTGATGATGTCATCATATACTCCCGCAGCGTAGAGGAGCACTACGTGGATGTGAAGCACGTGCTCCAACTCCTGAAGGATTCTGGACTCACCTTGAAAATGGAGAAATTTTTCTTTTTCAAGTCCATGGTGGATTACCTGGGGCACGTTGTGCTCCTGGGCCGCCTACAGGTTACCAAAATAACTCAGGACGCCATCAAGGAAGGTCATCCTGCGACAAACCAGAGAGAGCTCCGCTCCTTCTTGGGGTAAATTATTCTCAACCGGAGGTTTATTACGAACTTTTCCAGTATCGCGGGGCCATTAAATCGTCTCTTGGAGAAAGAAAAGCCGACGCAACTGGCTATCCTGACGGATGAAGAGTTTGAAGCCTTTAACACCCTGAAGAGGGGACTGATAGAGCCACAGATCTTGGAACTTTCGAAGTGGCACGGCCGAATGATGCTGCACACTGACGCCTGTATATACCAGGGTGAGTGTGCCTTTCTACAGTGACAACCGGAAGGTGGACTTCAACCTTTCGGATATTGGAGTCGTAGCCTTTCACCTATGGAACGGAACTATTCCACCTCGGAGTGTGAATGTATCGCAATCGTCGGGGGGAGGGTTGCTTTTACGTATATACCTGAAAGGAACGCATTTCACCTTGAGGACGGACCACGCACCATTATAGTGGATACTATCTTTGACGGATGCTTCCGGCCGCTTGGAAAGGTGGAGGCTACGCCTCCTGGAGTTCGAGTTTGACATCGTCCACCGTCCTGGCATAAAACACCAGGCCGCGAACGCGTTCTCGTGATTATGCACCGAGGGCGAAGACAAAACACATTTGGAGGACACACTTACATGTCTGGTCATCCAAGACACCCACGGAAAAGAAAGATCCGACGGAGAATGTTTGGAATGCTGTGTAACTGGAGGAAAGTACAATGGGCTCCCTGAGGTGATGGTCCGTGTTGAAGAGGAACAGGAAGTTCTTTCCATCACCATAGCGGAGTTTCTGGAGGAGCAGAGTACAGATGTGTACAGCAAAGAGTGCCTCGCCACTGTGGGGAGTCTAACATCGTCATTCGATGTCGACTGGGACGGCGTACTTGTACGACGCGCCCCCTGGATGAAGCTCTCCAAAAGGTGGTCCCGACGAGACTCTGGGCGAGGTTGGTGTATGTCTAGCACTGCCCTCGTCTTGCCAGGCATCCCGATGGATCGCATATGTATTCCACCATGTGGAGGGAATTCTATCGGCCGAACATGGCTAATGACGCCTTCCAAACGGTAGCGGATTGCTATTCGTGCGCCACCACCAGGAGGAATATCCAAAGCCACTGGACGCCACTCACTCTGCTCCCACCTTCAGGGCCTTTGGAGTTCGTAGACATGGACATATTGGGACCTCTTTCCAAGACGTAGCGAGGGTACCGATTTATACTCGTGATCATTGATCGTTTCTCGAAGATCACGCGCGCCCTACCCCTCCAGAGCACCACTGCAGCAGTAATTTCCAGCACCTTTCTGGAGCACTGGGTTTACTTATATAGGATAACGTTCTACCTCCTTACGGGCAACCTGCCCCAGTATGCAGCGAAGCTATTCAGTGCCATCTTCGGAATGTTGGGGATGAAACAGTTGTTTACAACTACTTATCACCCCCAGACCAACGGACAAGCAGAGAGGTTCACCAGTACCATCGTCTCGAGGCTGAAGCCTTAAGTCGCGGACCACCAGAAGGATTGGGACGCATATGCGGGCCCGCTTTTGTATGCATACAACCTGCAGGTGCACTGCTCAACTGGGACCGCTCCTTTCAATCTGGTGCTCTCGCGCATACCGCCTAGCGCCCTCATTGCGGCACGCGCCACGACGCACCCGGCGAATGGGCTAGAGATACCAACAGCATAGCAAGCAAAACGCTCCATCCTAAGTTGGTATGAGGAAGCACTCTCCGTTGCAAAGGAGAGACTCAACGCCTCGCAGAGGAGATATAAACAGGACGTCGACCGGGAGGTAAATGAAGGCCCTCACCTGAAGGAAGGCGACGAGATTTTCCTCCACCAATCAGAGAAGCCATCCGACAAACTACCGGAAGTCACGCGCAAACTAGCGCTGAACACCTCAAGGCCTTACAAAGTCCTGGACACCTATAGGGATACTGTCGTCATTGAGGTATACGGGCTGCAAGACGTCGTCTCCCGTGATACGGTGACAAAAACCCTGACGCCCAGCTCTTCAGAAATGCCTGCCACCCCATCTCAGCCACCATACGCGGAAGTTCCTCATCCGACCACCTCAGGGGTGACGACATCGTTGGATACTGGAAACCTCACCACCCCTCTCAGTGAACCATTGCTGGAGGCTCCAGACTCCATCATGAACACTGAAGGTGATATTCTCTACGCGGTGGACCATATCGTCTCCCACCGTCAAACCCCCGCAAGAATACTGTAAGGCGTGCCCTGGTACGGGTACATCTCAAAGAACGACGCAGAAGAACCGCCGAGACACATCCTGGAGAAGTGCATCAGAAGATACCAGGCCATTCTGGTGCAGAAACGCCTCTCCGCATAGACTCTTCCATTTAACAAAGGAGGACGGGGCCCCAGACCGGAGTGGGTTTTCGTCTCCGCTGTATGTCCCCACCTGGATTTCTCTTTTTCGCCTCAAGGACTCCGTCGCACGCTTGTCGCACGCTCCCGTGGCGGGACTTTGTATCGTTGAGCGCGCGGGCACGGCCTATTTGTCTTGCAACTATTGTTCACGGAGCTTCTGCTTCAACTGAAGGATATTTTATTTCGCCGCTACCGGGAACTAACTCCTATCGCCAGGGTTGTTGCACCTACAGGGCACCTAGTCCCGTTGTATACTCCCCGACAAGGCGAGCTTTTGCTGTGAGCGCTTGGCTCTCGAAGAACTCCGCTAGGCTTTCCTGGATGGCCGCCATCGAGGCTCGGTCCGCCCGGGCCCTATGCAGTTCTAAACCCCAGGCACGCGCCTGGCGCAGAGCCTCTACAAGAGAAGCTAGAGCAGAACGGCCGGTCACCAGGCACGCGTGCACTAACTCCTGGGAGGCAGCATCCAGAGCCCCAGAGGATAGCCCGCGCGATGGTGCACCCGAAGCGGCCGCCTCTGTGGACGGAAAAACAACTGCCGCGGATGGGATGGCGGACGACGGATCGGCTGGGATAGGGGCCTCTCGAAGGGATTCTGCAGGCACCGCTGCGGAGGTCGGCAGAGCCGAGGACAAAGTCGTCGACTTCGGAGATGACGGCGGCACGGAAACCGAAACGCTCCGCACGCGAGGCTGAAGAACAGGCGCAGGGACGCTCCGCAGTTGGGGTCGCACCACTGGGACCGAAGCAACCGGGACAGGAGTAATCTCGTCCTCTTCCATGGGAGACACCTCGGCAACTACCGCAGGAGGATCCGGCATCGATGCTGTACGCTGCGTCTCGACCTCAAAAGGCTCAGCCATATCCTGTGACGGAACTGGAAACCATCGGAGGCGCAAGAACGGAGACTATGATATGAGGCACCTCCGTGGGGAACAAACGAGCGGACCCAACAGCGCAGGCGTTTCCAAAAGGGATCCTTGAAGGAGCCGTGGCGTCGAGTGCCTTGAGGGAGTCAACGAACAGGCCGGACAGACCCACGTTCCGGCCGCGGATGTCCAACGCCTACGCCGTACAGAGGACGCTTGAGTTTTGTGGGATATCACGGTGCCGATTGGCACGGGAGCATCGACGCGGTACGCCAAGAAGGAGAAAACAAGCCCGGGTCAAGAAAAGCCAGTGCCCAAAAAAGCCGCAACGTATAAGCCACGAGCTCGTTGTTGGTACGCCGCGAGGGAATAGTGAAGTATGGGGGAACGCCTGAAGGAGTAAATATGTCCCACCGCCGGAGGCCGCGCTGGCATCAACATCGATAGGGGCCACCTATGGACCGCGATATGGGAAGATGCACCTCAAGGACGTGGTGCAATTCAGGGAAGGGGGTACGTAGTACAGTAGATCCTAAGGAAATATGGTGGTGTGGCTTTATGGCATGCTATTCCTAAGGAGGGCTAGTATTTTATGAACTGAGCCATAAGGTACGTAATTTGGCCCGCGTGCGTTACAGTATCCTTAAGGGACGGTAGACTTTTTATTTAATTTAGTTAATTTGTGCGAGTAATTACTACAGTAGTGAGACGTGCCGAGGCGGGCTCCCGGCTTGATACTTAATCTGCCGGTCGAGTTCCATCTCTGGGAATAAAAACCAAGCCCCCTTGATTCTTCATCTACTTTCCCGGTTGGAGACTCTCGTCGACCATTACGTATGAAAATGTGATAATCTCCCAGCGACGTTGTATACTGCTTCTCACTTTCAATTTTTTTCTGAAATTGCTTTTCATGCACATAAAAAATCCTTATCCGCCATCGTGAAACGTTTTCGAAAAGGTCGAAATCTGCCGAGCGCAACGGGCACCCGGGAACAAAAACTTCAAACTCTTTTAACCAGTTTCTGGTTGGAGATCTAGTGTGCACAGTCGCTTTATATTGCTGAAAAATGATAATCCTTCCATGGAAAGCATATCCCAAGCCTTCCAAATAATGATATAGCAGTTTTTGGTAGTTTTCCGAATTCATCGTCGTCTTAATGAATGCAACTTCGGTAAGACCCATATTTGAAGCACTGGTACAGGCCATTACCGACCTTCTTAAGTGCCAAGAATATTGATCCAAAACTTTGAGCGTATTTTCTGTTGATCATGCCAATAAAATATGAAACAATCTTGATTATCAAGATGTAACTATTTCTCGTCAGCAAAAGTAGGTTTGTCTCATTCCCTTTTGCAAAAAGTTACAGCAGCACACCACACGGTCACCTTCGGCTTGTCATAGTCTTATACTATGAAGGGGGTTTTCATTTTCTTGTACTTAACCGCATTTGGGGCATTTATTACTCTCCAAACAGTTCTTCACAAATCAATGAGTTGAAAGGGTGTCCTAATTTTCGAACAAGAGCCTCTTAATGTGAACAATTTACGTTTAGCATCTTTTGTTCTGCTGAGCTGAATCTCTTTAGGCCTCCTAGAGATAGTTTAGTTTCGCATAATGTTAGAGTTTCGAGAAAATTAGCAATTTTTGACTTTTGAACGCTTACGTTTTCGTGCAATAGCGCTAGTAGAGTGTTATTATGCTCTCAATTTGGCAATGCGAAGCTTTTTTTCATGGAGAGTGGAGGGCCTCGGTCTAGTTTCACTGAATCAAAACGATGAATAGATCTCTTTGAAATTATTTTACAGAGACGGTTTGCCACAACAAGCGTACAGCACATTTTAGACGCACTTTTTAGGCGTCGCAAAAAAATGATTTCGAAACACAGTTTACATATGGCAAATAGCACTTACTTCCGATCCACAAGGGCCATTGTGACGAACCTACAAGCTGCGACGACACACGTCGCACTAAGATACTCGTCGACACAATGAACGATGCGCTGCCCCGTGCGCTATCGGATTGGTTGCAACAGTGCGCTTGATTCTACAAGCCAGTGGTAATGCGCGGCGCATAGTGTGTCGAGAATGGGGTTTTAGATTTTGTCATAATTTCCCTAGGCTAGATATAGATGTTCCAGTAGGTCCTCTTATCTGGGGCGTCTCGTTAGGCTGCACAGACAACATTATTAGTCTCAAAGATTAGAAAAAATGGACGGTTTCCTATTGAGGTGGAGTCCAAACGGAACTGCGACATCTACCACGTAGCTGTCGCAGCTTTAAACGTATACGCTTCTAAAGGCGTTACCTCTATCTCGCGACTGATATGTTGAGGTTGCCATAAATTCCCGGTCCTCTAATGAAATGAAAAGGTTTCATTGGTGCGTTTTTAAAAGATGATGGTCGGGAAAAAATGGCAACACTCTTGTCAATCTTTTTTATGTATACTGTTTTAAAAGTTCTCACTCTTCGAAAGACGAAGTATCTATTGCTTGTATAGATATTGTCCCTGTACAGAAACCAAATATTTAACTGT